>NBIL01143451.1:0-18581 GCA_002752925.1 Viola pubescens var. scabriuscula
GGTTTTATTTTTTCTTGCTTCTTTGCGTTAGCTCTTTCTCAATGTTACCAGAATCAAATTGAACATTGAACGAATCAATATAGTTGAACCCGATTTAAGTGATGAATTTTGACCCCAAAATAGATAAATAAGTGATGAATTAAGTAAAAGTTTCAGAATATATATTTATTACTTAAAAATAAAATAAAAAATTATATGAAAAAATGATATATAAATGGGCCTTGAGCAAACTACAAGCTAACAATATCCCAGAAAAAAAATCAAAAGTACAACAAATTCAGCCCATGATGAGCCCATATGCAGCTTAGGAAAGACAGCCCCCGACCAGAAGCAGACCCAAGATTATTAATTCTTAATTCTCATAATCAGAAAAGTGATCTAATTAAAACTGATTGATCAAATATGGAAGATTTTCTAATGAAAGGAACTAATTTGAAAAAATGCAATAAATGTAAGAACAATGCTTGTTTGAGTGACGTAATTCCCCGAGTTTGGAATAGACACTCACATCATCGAATCGAGCAAAGCCCACCAATCTGGCGTTTTCCTCTGCTGTCTCGTTCAGTTTGTGCAAAATGGAGTCTTCAGCACTGTCAAGATTATCCAATCTTCAGCGTCACCTCCACCCTCATGATTCTAACCTCAAGGCAAGCGTAAGCTAAGTTATTCTCTCTTTGGACTCTTAAAAAATAATGGGTATTGCTTGTTTGTTAAATTGGGTTTTAACTCTTTTCGTTTACAGATTGGTGGTGGTGGGTTGGTCAAGTTATCTCCAGATGTTGCTCAAGCTTTGTCACGTCGACATCCTGTTGTCGCCTTAGAATCCACCATTATTTCTCATGGTAACTGAAACCCATCTCGCCACTTTAGATATTAGCTACTTATGGTAATCTGATGCTCTGTTTGATAAAATGAATTTGATTTCCTTTAGAAAAAAGACTCATACTTTAAGAGTTTGAATTCGATTCTAAGCAAACCCATGTTCTTTACTTGTCAGTGTATTTTAACTGGTATTTGAATTAGTATAATTTTGATGAGAGGGAAAAATGGGCAAGTGTATAAATTTGATGTTCTTGCAGTATGTTATGTACATTATAGGATTTGGCGTTGTGTGGCTCATGTTGTTTTTCTATTTGTGTTTAGGTATGCCATATCCTAAAAATTTGGCCACAGCGATGGAGGTGGAGACGACTGTGAGGGAGAATGGAGCTGTTCCTGCTACAATTGCTATTTTAGATGGTGTACCATGCATAGGTGTTTATTTGTTCTCTAATGTATTGTATGCTTTGACCTACAGTTTCTTAATGCAACCAGTCAGAAGGACAGAAAAAAGTTGTTAGTGTGATTTATTCTCTTGGGGTTTGTATTTTCCCCAAATGGCAAAGGAATAAGAAAATGTTCTTGCTGTTTTATTGGTTTGATTCAAGAATCAGTTAAAAATAGGGGAGAATGATTGGTGGAGCTAGTTGACTAGGCGATTTAGGTGATCCTGCTAAGCTCTTCATGTGTTTAGGCTTAAGTGAGGAGCAACTGGAGAGACTTGCTACTCTTGGAACCAGGGCTCAGAAGACTGCTCGGAGGGATATTGCACATGTTGTGAGTAGCTTTGAACTTCACGCTCTCTATTTGTTAGTGACTTTTCTTGCAGGTCATGTGTTTGGTTCTAATGTTGCATAGACTTTGATATTTGATTCTACCACTCTCCTGACTGAACTTTTTACTTGTTTGAGTTCCTACAAACCAATGGATCTGGTTTCTTTTTCTAAAAAAAATGGACGCATGCTATCTACTCATCAAAACAGACAGTTTAGTAGGTAACCACATTGGTGATATAGTCCTTGGTTAGTGCTCTAATTAGGATTTGTATTATCACTTGAGCTGTAACAAAGATTTTCATGCAATTCCAGTTGGACCTGGCTAATTAATTTTACATTAATTGTTGACTATTGTCCAACTTGTGCTATTAATTAATGAACTAATGTATTTATCGAGTGAACTCTTGGAGGCCTTAGCGTATCAAGATTTATCGCAGTACCTGAGACATGATCTTGGAACTGAATAATTTCCCATGTACCCAGTCTGTTCAAATATAGCTGGTGCTTGGCAGATTCCTAACCTTTCAAAAGTGAAAAGAGTGCTATAATTTTTATTTATTTGTAATCTTTGGCTTTTAATTTTTCATGTTCCTGTACTTTTCCTAGGTGGGCATCAAAGGGAATGGTGCAACTACTGTTTCTGCTACGATGTTTTTTGCTTCCATGGTAACTGTTCAATCTCGTACTTCTGATGCTACAATTTTTGTTTCGCAATCTTTTTCTTCGCATCTTTAGTCATAGTATCATTAATGTAGAGAAAATATTGTACAGGTCGGTATCCCTGTGTTTGTTACTGGGGGAATTGGAGGTGTGCATAGACATGGAGAGCAGAGTAAGTTCCGCGTTCATCTTTATCTTGGGATGGAAATATGTCATATACCACCCCAATATCAGTTATAGAAGGGATTAGCAGTGTTTGTGGTTTTATGAAAAAAGAAAGGCGCTAAGCCAACTTCACTGCTTATGATACGAGAAACATGCTTGATCACTAGCACCATTGCTAATACTTGGATGATTGTTTCTTCTCTGAACATTTGAAAGTAACTATTATCCCAACCTTTCTGGTACTTGGAATTGATGAATTCTTATTGGATGTTTCTTTCGCAGCAATGGATGTATCATCTGACCTTACTGAGCTTGGGAGGACTCCTGTGGCAGTTATATCTGCTGGAGTAAAATCCATACTAGATATCCCCAGGACCATTGAGTATTTGGTGCGGACTCCTTTGTTTTTTGATATAAATCGATTTCAGATTTTGATTTTAATACCAGTTTCAACCTTACAGGAAACACAGGGTGTTTGTGTTGCTGCTTATAAGACCAATGAGTTCCCTGCTTTTTTCACTGATACAAGTGGTTGCAAGGTACTGCTGTTCAGTTCTATCTTGCCATTTTCCTATCTTTAGGAGGCTGCGTTGAATTTTGATGAGCACCATGTTTATGACCATCTCTTTTTACCTGCCTGAGATATGTTTGGCTCAGCTACTAATGCTGTGCTCTTGGGTTGACATTCTGCGTACCTTTCTGCTATCTTCATACCTAAAATTCCCTCATCCTATCGTGACACTACGAAGGAGGTTATGGTTTCATGCTTCTCTGGTTATGTATCCTCTTTTTGACCAGGAGGTACAAGAAATAGCGTGTAGCCATTTCCACTTCTTGTGGAAACAAAGCAAGGCAGTTAGGCTGGTTTTTGTTTATCATTTCAAAATCATGGATGGCATCACTATTTTTCTAAATTTAAACAACTGTTTTTATTGATTTAATCTTGGTTGGGGTGTGTGACTGACTTTTTGCATGTATTGTGACTTATGAATGGAAATATTCAGGTACCTTGCAGGGTAGACAGCCCAGAGGACTGTGCTAGGCTAATAGGCAAGTGAAGATGTCATATAATTCCTCCCTCCTCGGAGGGAAAAAAAAAATGAAACTAACCACGTTTCCTTCTTTTAAAGTTCAGATGCCAACACAAAACTCAAGCTTGGGTCTGGAATTCTGATTGCAGTTCCAATCCCAAAAGAACACGCGGCTTCTGGAAGCTTAATCGAATCTGCAATACAAACTGCTCTTAAAGAAGCTAGGTCTGTTCTTTGGGTCATCACATTTACAAAATACTTTTTTATAATTCCTTCTTCCTCTTTATTGTATACCGTGTTTAATTGGTGAAAATGGAACTGGATTTACAGGGAGAAGACTATAACAGGCAATGCAGAAACTCCTTTCTTACTAGCAAGAGTTAATGAACTTACCAGTGGAGCCTCACTGGCTTCAAGTATCCTTTGTTTTTGCTGCTAAAACACACTGTATTATTATTGATTTACTACAAGAGAATTCGGTTTAACTACATTGGCATAGATGAATGAACTAATTCATTTACTTGCATAGGTGGCTTTTTGTGCCACATCAAAGTTTCTAACTTGGTTACTCAACTTATCATGTGTTCTGAAGCTTATCTGATTGAGTACTTTCCTTAATGATGTTTTAGACATTGCACTCGTAAAAAACAACGCTGCTGTAGGTGCAAAGATTGCAGTAGCCCTTGCTCAGCTTAGAGAAGATTCTGAGAAAGGTGAGCTCTTTGTTTTGTTGGTATCTCAAAAACATCTTATAAGACACATGCTGACGAAGCCGAAGGGAAAGAGTAAATCTCTGCCTTTGAAAGTATAGATTGTATGTTCTAGGTTCTAGGTTCTAGGTTCTAGTGCTCCAAATCGAGCCCTTTCTCTTCTATAACTAAATCTGGTTGTGACCGAACTTTTTTGCATCATTGTTGTTATTTCGAAACCCTAATTAGGCTGGCTGTTTAAACTGATTTCCAATTTCTGGCAGTTGATGCGGAGTGAGTATAGTGCTGTCCTGGCTCATCGTGACAACCATTAATGCGATCAGTTGGATGCATGCCTGTTCATGAAGAACCTCATTCGTCTTATCAGGTGGTACGTTGTAACTGGTTGAAGCTACAACCTTGTATGTTAATCTTAAACTGAATCACATCATAACCTAAGATGTACTTGGAATAAAGAACCTACGAAGTTGAAAGATTGGTCAGTTTTGTCCAGAGAACCCTGCTTGTTTTATGCACCGATATTTTACTGCTTAGACTGTGTTTTCCTTTTCTCAATCAACATGATGCTGTCTTAACATTTCTTCCACTATCTTTTGTTTCCTTAAACGTTGTCCTAAGGGTGAGGATAATGGATGGCCCGCGGACCGACACAATGTAGTGGATACAGCAAGTGCTCACTGTTTGAATGTAATATGGAGAAATCGAACTCGAGATTTAAATCTAATTATTGATGCATTGCCAAAAAAATACCACCGATTTAGAAGCCCGTAGGTTGCCGGTGGAAGTGACATTTCTCCTACCAACAACGTAATTAGTAGTAGAAAAGAAAACCCAGAAACTGTTACCAGACAATAAATGTTAAGCCCATGTTCCGATCACTGGTGACTAATGTCCCGCTCTGATTTGATAGGAACCCATCCCCTCCTTTGTTCATTCATCCAGTAAGTCTGACCACAAAAGCCTGCTTGTCCCACACTTTTAAGACTTTAAGTTTCCTGAAAAGGAAACAGTAAAAAGAAACTTGCCTGATTCACCATTATTTGAGCATCCGAGTTGAATCTAAAATATCCGGTACTTAATTTAATGACCAAATATTTGATGATTTTCTTAAACAAAATAACTAGCGAAAATTAAAAAAATGCTTTCAAGTCTTTTATTAATCGGAAAAATGTTTCATGTTTTATTGCTTATTGAAAACAAGATGATTCAGAACCGATATTTTACCCACCCTATTTTATTACTAACCTATTAGTAGTCATTTTCATCTCCTTTATTTTCTCAAAATTAATTCAAGTAAGGCTAACAAGTCGAGCCTCCACTAGGTTCATTAGCTATACAAAACACATGAACACTATACTTTGGTGAGCAAACAATTACTACTATTTGATCATAAATCAATTCAAATTAAATAAAGATTATTTTTTCCATAAAAAATAATTTAGTATCCAGTTATTATATTATTGGGTATTAATTACTCTAAATTTAAGTAAGATAAAACCTTAATGGAGTATAAAACAATTTCCTTTTTTTTAAATCTTTTTGTAACTTACATAGTTGTGGTGGGGTCTTACAATAGAAGAAAACAGAGGTAGAGGATTCAAATTAACATATATGTCCAAGGTTTTCTTTCACCTTGTAAATAACTCCAATTTGGTTTTTGTTTGGAGTGGTCTCTTTAACTTCTCTTCATTTGTTTTCATTCTCCTGTCCATTTTCCTCCCTTACTAATACTATTAATTAATACATTAAGAACTTGGATTAAGACCCACCATCATGGATTAGTCTTTTTATGGACTTTAAATAAATAGGTTAGGAAATTGCTTTTGATCTACTTTCTTTTGGCTTCTTGTGTCAAATTTTCAACAATAGTTGCTGTGCGCCACTGCCAAATCAACTACTACCATTTACTATTAAATTAGGAGAATGAAAATTAATTTATTTTTTTATGGGCTCCTAATATCATAAGATTAAATACTATTTGAGTATTATAATTTAGTCTATTTCTGAATTTAAGACCTACGTTAACGATGGATAAATTCCTCCCAACTCCCTGACGACCCACTTTTTTGTCTAAATCCATAATTTATTCTCAAACACACAAGACAGGTGGGAAAGCACTGTGCATTGTTGAACTTATTTGTGCATAGAACAGTCTCTTTTTTTCTATACAAAAAACATAGCCAAATTGACAAGTTAGTGGGGTGCATTTTGAGGGGTTTGGGTGGGTGTCTTCTTGTGCTCACTTTCCTGGTAGCAGAGACGACAAAAACGATCGATCCTTAGGCTGATCTCTCTTTATCAATTTCTTTTTTGCGAAAACTATAGGATAATCAAGTCATTAGTTGAGTGTTTACTTATTATATACATTTGAGTCGGATAGAACTTTGAAAAATAATGAAGCTCTTCTTTCAAATTTTATTATATTAATTTCTTTGTGATGAAAATTATTGTATAATTTAGTCACTATTTAAGTGTCGATTATTATAAACTCGAATCGGATAGGATCTTAAAAAACGACGAAACTCTTCATCTAAATTCTATTATACCAATTTCTTTACGATAAAGACTATTGGATAATTTACTCACCACTTGAGTGTCGACTATTATAAACTCGAATCAAATAAAATTTTAAAAGACGACAAATCTCTTCCTTTAAATTTTTTTTTACGATGACAATTAAATAATCTGATCACAACTTAAATATCGGATTATTTTAAACTTCAATTAAGATAGGACCTTAAAAGAAGACGAAATTTCCCCTCAAAGTTTTACTATATCGATTATATTATACTCGCTTATATTATGAATGTATACTTAAATAATTTATCGAGTGGATTAACAAAACCTTACTTAAACATTCGGAAATCACAACTACAAGATTGTTGGTTCTAGAATCCAAAAACAAAATAGAAAAATAGAAAAAGAAATACAATTTAATATTAATATTCTCCTCACCACAACAGCCAAAAATAAATCTAGTGGAATATTTATTGCAAAACGAAAGTATGAACAGACATGGAACAACTAGATTGAAATTGAGATGCAAACTTGCTTAGTTGGCACAAAATCAGATATGGTAGTGCAAGTGTGGGACCGAGGTCCTGAGGATGACAATGACTAAAATATGTAAAAATTGATAATTCTTGATGACAAAAAGTTTGGACAATGAAAAAACATATACTATATACTAGCGATTCTATACGCTTATATTTGAGGATCATATTCTATTCGGATATAATTATTGTAAAAAATAATAAAATAAAAAATAAAGGAATAATATTACTACAATAGGAAAGTATACTTTTACATGTTCTATCAATTATGTATATATATTTTAACAAAAAAATCAATTATGTATTGTGTTTACATTAAAATTTGTAATGACGGCTAAAAAAGTGAATGAAAAAAAAAACTTTTATAATAATTATATTCGAATGAATGGAAAATTTTCTTTTATCGATCGCTAATTGTAAATTAATTTCATGACTATCTATCGTAAATGGTCAAGACTCATTTTTCTATGTAAAAATGAGAATTCTTGATAAATTTTTTAATTATATATACTAATGATTCTATATACTTGTATCTTGAGAAATACTTAATTTCATCGATTATGATTTAATCATAATTTAACACTGTGAACGATTAAGATTAAATAATAAATGGTAATTATTTATTAATTATTTTGTTGGTGATAAATATATCACTGAAAATTTAAACTCAAGTTCAAATCTTACTTTCATTTATAAAAAAAACGTTAATTAGCCACCATAATAAGCCCAAACCCAAACTCATTTTCCTATTTTTTTTTTAATAAAAAATGAGAGTTCTTAATGAAAAAGAGATTTGCACTAGTAAGAAATTTTGAAAAATGGATGAGAGTTGTAGTTGTGGTAGGTTTAGTAGTAGCCCTTGAGGATCAAGAGGCGCCACCTAAGACTCCACAAGTAGAGATAAATGTACCATCTACTTTTGGATTCTTCCTTAACCTCCTTGTCTCTTTGTCTTAACGCAAGAAGATAGTACCAATTGTATGGTCATTGCTATTCAACAAGAAAACAAAACCAAGTTTTGTCACCATTCTTTACACTCTTTCTTGCAATTGCCAAACTTACCCCACTAGGAAACAAAGGTGAGGGTGTTTGTTTGTCTTGGTTAGGGCATGCTTGGAGTTTTTCTACCTTTAGGAATATTTTTAAATGGTTTTATTTTAAATTCAATCTTTGAATTTTCTTTTGAATTTTCTCTTACATTTTCAGGCCATCCCCTGATTCCCTATCCACCTAATGTAATGACAAAATACAATAAAAGTGGAAGTTGTGAATGAATGAGAGAGGTGTATGAATTAGATTAGAGACAAAGGATAGAGACAAAACGTTTTTGTAGAGAGAGAAACCATAAGCTTAAAAACCCCTCCCTCTCTCTCTCTCCTCTAAAGGCTCACCTTCTCATAAAATTCCATATTCCACTATGGAGAGAACGACAACAAATCATTAAACGACAAGAAACCAGCCCCTCCTCACGCCATTGTCCACAACGTTTGCCATGAAGAAAGCCATTCAAAACTACTGAGCCTGAAAAGAGAGACTTTAATTTAATTCAATTCTCCCCACCACCCAATTCTCACTCTCACTTTCTCTGTTCCAAATACCAGAGGAAACCCAGATGAGCTGTTTGCGCAGAGAGGCTTAAAGTTGCTGTCTTTCGTGTCTTTGTGGTGATTTTTCACGTGGGTCTTTCATCTTTGACCAAAAAACAGTAAGGGTTTCCTCTGTTCTCTTCTTCTTTTCATGCTCTTGCCTTGCTTTTAGTCCTGTTCTCTGTTTCTTGTCTTGTTGCATCTTTTGTTGTAGGTTCTTTCTGGTGAATTGTGTCTTATTCCAAACCTGAGTTTTTCTTTGATTATCTTCTGCAGGAGTACTTCTTTCTGCATACCTAATCTATTTTAATTCATCTCATTTGATTGTATTCTCTTGCTGCAACCATTCTGCAGTACTGGACTTCCTTGAGTTGCTAATTTCTCTCTTTCATTAGCAAACATCCATTTCTCTCCCCATTCTCAGATTTCCCATCTCCAAAGTTCTCATCTTTGGTGCTGATCCCATCTCTAGTTAATAATAATTTGTTGTGGGCTGGCTGTTTGTTGGAGCTAATGTTTCAAGATGATGATGGATCATCATCAGTAACCTCATCACCTTCACCACTCCAATTCTTTTCTATGATGTCACTTTCACCCAATATGGGATCTACATATCCCTGGCTTAGAGAGCTAAAATCCGAGGAGAGGGGTCTATATTTGATCCATTTGTTGCTCACTTGTGCAAACCATGTCGCCGCGGGCAGTCTTGAGAATGCAGAGATTGCCCTCGGCCAAATCTCCCACCTAGCGTCTCCTGATGGCGATACAATGCAGCGAATTGCTGCGTATTTTACTGAGGCACTTGCTCATAGGATTATTAGAGCCTGGCCTGGTGTACACAGAGCTCTCAATGCTACTAAAATGACACTCATTTCGGAGGAAATCATGGTTCGCAAGCTTTTCTTCGAGATGTTTCCGTTATTGAAAGCGGCTTTTGTGCTTACAAATCAAGCTATAATTGAAGCCATGGAAGGGGAGAAGATGGTTCATATAATTGATCTTAATGCAGGAGAGCCTGCTCAGTGGGTTGCGCTCATTCAAGCGTTGAGTGCACGGCCTGAGGGCCCTCCGCATTTGAGAATAACCGGGATCCATCAGCAAAAAGAGGTGTTGGATCAAATGGCTCATAAGCTGATAGAAGAAGCAGAGAAGTTGGATATCCCATTTCAATTCAACCCTGTTGTCAGCAAATTAGAGAATCTCGATTTTGAAAAATTGCGTGTTAAAACTGGGGAGGCTCTGGCTATCAGTTCAGTTCTCCAATTGCATTCCTTTCTGGCGTCTGATGATGAATTGAGGAAGAGATCTCCAACGACAATAAAGAATTTAAATGGCAGCCAGTTGCAAAGGGTGCTTCAAATGAATCAAGGCAGTTTAGGAGAGTTGCTCGAGAAAGACTCGGTTAATGGATACAGCCCAAGTCCCGATTCAGCTTCCTCATCGCCGCTATCTTCAACTGCTTCAGTGAAGATGGACTACTTCCTCAACAGTCTGTGGGGGCTGTCACCAAAACTGATGGTGGTGACAGAACAGGATTCTAATCACAACGGATCAACTCTCATGGAGAGGTTATTGGAGGCATTGTACACGTACGCAGCTCTATTCGATTGTTTGGAATCTACCGTGCCTAGAACTTCAATGGAGAGATTGAAGCTGGAGAAGATGCTATTCGGGGAAGAGATAAACAACATTATAGCGTGCGAGGGGGCTGAAAGGAAGGAAAGACATGAAAAACTAGACAAGTGGATACAAAGGCTCGACTTGGCCGGGTTTGGAAATGTACCTTTGAGCTACTATGGTATGTTGCAGGCGCGGCGGTTGTTGTCAGGATATGGCTGTGATGGCTACAGGATTAAGGAAGAAAATGGATGTGTAATCATCTGCTGGCAAGACCGGCCGCTATTTTCGGTATCGGCATGGAGGACCAGGAAGTAGAGGCTTAGATTTGTGATAAGTTGTTTCAAGTTGTTTCCTAGTTTTTTCCCTTTTTCTTGTGGAAGAATTTGGTTCATTTGCAAAATGTATACTGTTAGGAAGTGTTTATTGCTAGTGATTTGAAGTCTTTTCTTCTTGCTCCTACAATCTTCTTTCTTTTCATTTGTTTGATTCTTTTTATTTTCATCTCAAGGAACCCAACCCAACTCCACATTCTATCTTTGCTGTATTTCCATTAAACATTGGAAGATACAAAAGAATCCTTTCTTAACCGGATAAGAGGAGGATCAGGAGGATTAAAAATTTAAAATGAAGTCAGTCTGTTATGCTATTAGCACTTTTAGAAATTTTAATAAAAATACAACTATACAAATAACTTATTTTATCGCTAATGTCCAAGATTACAGTTTCAATCTTCCACGGTATCGAAAATTGCAGACCATTGAGGCAAGAAGCAAGTGTTGCGGAATCCATCTCAATAATAACATTATCACAGTTCTTGCAGAAAACCAGGATGACAGAATTTCTAATTGCAATAGCTTCAATTTGTAACACCGTAGAACACACACCATCCATCACTCTGCCACAATTCTCTCTGCAAACAACTGCTAGACCAACTCGTTGAGTTCCGTCCACTTGAGAAGCATCACAATTAGTCTTCTAAATTCTCATAGGAGGAGGAGACCAAGAATCACAACCCAGAGATGGAAGAATATTGAACCTGGAAAGCTATTCCGCTTGACTAAGAGACTGCATTTAAGATCTTGGTTTGATACATTAAACATCATAAGTTTTTGGATTTTTGTTTCACTTTCAAGCATAATTGTTGAGATGAAATGAAATTGATTTGTTTTTGCGAAATGGTTTCTGTTTTTGTCTGAAA
Organism: Viola pubescens var. scabriuscula; assembly: GCA_002752925.1. NCBI lineage: Eukaryota > Viridiplantae > Streptophyta > Magnoliopsida > Malpighiales > Violaceae > Viola > Viola pubescens. The sequence goes on from NBIL01143451.1 coordinate 11,619, forward strand.
ATTTCACAGATTGGGTCTGGGCTTCATTTTTATTTATAAATAAAAATGGAACAGACAAAAAGCACCTTAGTTATGTTGGGCCGAGCCCTACTACACATCACAAAATTGGGCCGTCATAAAAAACATATACCTTTTTGAGGCCGGACAGTAATTATTATCATTACACAAAAACACGCACACACCCAAAAAAAAAATAAAAAAAATAAAAAACAGTCGCCCAATCACTCAGCTGCTCTTACTCTTCGACAAAACCAAAAACCCTTGCGAATCTCTAATCTCTTGTCGTCTGTCTCTTCCTCGCTTCCGCCTCCCCAGTATCAAGTTTTCAAGCTTCAGTTGTGTTGCGGCGGAGAGAATCCAAAAAGTATCAACATGTCTCGAAAAGGCTTGATGGAGCAAGACTTGAGTAAACTGGATGCAACCAAGTTGCATCCGCTGTCGCCTGAGGTTATATCGCGCCAGGCCACCATCAATATAGGTTGGTTGTTTTTTTTTTCACTTTTCTGTTGCTCGAATTGCTTTCGGCTGCCCTTATCACTCTTGAATTGCTTTTATGTTGTTTTAAGTTGTGATTTTTGAGCTGGGTTTTTCTTGTTAGGCACAATTGGTCATGTGGCACACGGCAAGTCGACAGTTGTGAAAGCAATTTCTGGTGTTCAGGTGATTTAGATGTTTCCTTTTTCTTCTGTGATTGAATTTTGCATGAATTTTGTTTCAAAGGCATCTTGTGTGTTTGTGCTTATACGCCAGCTTGTTGATAATGGGTTCTAGTGACAACAGCTTATAGTTTTGTAATAATACGGATATATGGACGGCTAAAAATTCTTCTAGAAGGGAAAGCAATATTTGAATGGCATTTGTTAGTGTGAATTGTTTTAAACCTTTAAGATTGATGTGTGTTGCTTAGGCTTGGAATGTTTTTGTGATTGGTCAACTATTCTAGCTTTGGACTTAAAATTGCTGAATTTGATGCCTCTGGTTGTTATCTTGCTCCAGGAAAAAAGTAGTGCATTGCATCATTATAACAATAGATCTTGCCATGCTCTCTTTCAATTCATGTGTGCAAACTGGGATATCGATATCCTTTTTGATGGAGGTAGCTTTTGCTTCCATCATAAGAACAAAATACTGTGGGTATTTAAGTTTCAATGCTTGGGTGAAGTATAGCAGATACTTCCATGAGTTATGGATGGTGTAACTTTTTAGGGATATCTGTTTTGACATTTCCTGGAAGGGCTATCATGTATCAATCTAATGCATGAATTTGATATTACCAAAAAAATCATGAATTTGATTGATGCATTTTTTTTTATAATCTCTTTTTTTTTTCGCTTGCAGACTGTTCGTTTTAAAAATGAGTTGGAGCGCAATATCACTATTAAGCTGGGATATGCTAATGCAAAAATATATAAGTGTGAAGATGAGAGGTGCCCCCGACCCATGTGCTACAAGTGAGTTTATGGGAGGTGCTGTAATATTATGATCGCAGATATTTTGACATTACATGTCTAATGTTATAGAAATGTTGTTGTAGGTCATATGGAAGCGGAAAGGAGGATAATCCTATGTGTGATGTGCCTGGTTTTGAAAACAGTAGGATGAAGTTACTGAGACATGTTTCTTTCGTTGATTGCCCGGTAAAGTTGTTAAGACACTATTGTAGGTGATATTTAGGCACATGACATGTTACTGTTTTATGTTTTAATTGTCATAGGGCTTGTGGAATTTTGTGTTGTGATTTTTTTTAATCCAAGTCAATTGCATGAGTGTCTCCTTTGGTGATACTATGTTTTCTCCTTTCTTACACGTGTCCTCTTTTCTGTAGGGTCATGATATTCTCATGGCTACAATGCTTAATGGAGCTGCAATTATGGATGGGGCTTTACTGCTCATAGCTGCAAATGAAAGCTGCCCCCAACCACAAACTTGTGAGCACCTTGCTGCTGTTGAAATTATGCGCCTCCAACATCTTATTATTCTTCAAAATAAAGTCGATCTCATTCAGGAGAATGTAGCCATCAATCAACATGATGCTATTAAGGATTTTGTTCAGGTTTACCTCCCTCCCCTTGCAATTTTGTTGTGCAATGGTTTCCATTTATGTACATATAAGGCTCGGGTTGGTCTTGATATCTCATTACTAACAAGTTTATATCACTTCTTTCCTCCAGGGAACTGGTGCTGAGGGTGCTCCAGTGGTCCCAATTTCTGCGCAGCTTAAGTACAATATTGATGTTGTGTGTGAGTATATAGTGAAAAATATACCGATTCCAGAAAGGAATTTTATTTCACCACCAAATATGATTGTAATCAGATCTTTTGATGTCAATAAGCCTGGGTTTGAGGTTGATGATATAAGAGGCGGTGTTGCTGGTGGAAGCATCTTTAGGGTACGTTTATTAGAAGCTGCTGTTTAGTATTATATCTTTGTTGGGCCCACTGAAGATACCGTTGAAATGTTCTATGCAGGGTGTTTTGAAGGTCAATCAAAATATTGAGGTCCGCCCTGGGATTGTTGTTAAAGATGAGGCTGGGAACAGCAGGTGCACTCCGATATATACTAGAATAGTCTCACTTTATGCTGAGCAAAATGAGCTACAGTTTGCTGTGCCAGGAGGTCTCATTGGTGTTGGCACAACCATGGATCCTACGTTGACACGTGCTGATAGATTGGTGGGTCAGGTCCTTGGTGATGTTGGCACACTCCCTGACGTTTTTGTGGAGCTTGAGGTAAGGGGTTCACTTGTGGTATTTTCCAGTTTGTTTAATGGAACATCTCTCTTTTAATAAAGAAGTGCATACACTACTCTTGAATTTGGGTTTTGTGCCTATGCTCCATTTGCGTATCAATGGGATATTAACCTTTCCTCGAATGTTGCATGTGTGGTGTGGCTAGCACTTATAGTACCAAGAAAGTACTTGGAAGGAGGTAATGCTAGTATGTGCCTTACTGTCCAGTCCAATCTCTGTCACGTTCAATTTGGGAACTCTTATCTACTACTCTTAATTTGTCTCTGGTTTGGTACATATTCCGTGCACTGGTGTTATCCTTCCCCTTTTCATATGCTATACTAAATTCAACAAAACAAAAATTGGAAGGAGTTTGGTGCTTCATCTTCTGCAGTCGGCTCACCGTCTAAGGTTAATTCCCTTGTCATGCAGGTGAATTTCTTCCTTCTGAGGAGACTTATTGGTGTTAGGACGAAAGGTGCAGAGAAGGCAGGCAAGGTTGCTAAGCTGATGAAGGCAGAGATGCTTATGTTGAATATTGGATCAATGTCAACTGGAGCTAAGGTGCTGGCTGTAAAGAACGATTTGGCAAAACTCCAACTGACCTCTCCAGTGTGCACCAGTAAGGGAGAGAAGATTGCACTCAGCAGGCGTGTCGAGAAGCATTGGCGTTTGATTGGATGGGGCACGATTCAAGCTGGTATAACCTTAGAGATTCCTCCTTCCCCCTTTTGAGTGAATCGTCATCAGGTAAAACCGTTAAAAAGTAGCCTAGGCGCTTGATTAAGTAAGATGTGGGAAGGTAGACAATTGCTTGGAACGATTTTTGTTCGCTGGAGGAGAAAACATTGGTTGATTGTTGAATGGCTACTGCCATTTCTGATGTTCTATTTTTTTTTTTTTTTGGTCATTCCAATTTTGCGAATTCAAATTATTATTAAGGCCGTTTCTTGAGTGATGAAAATACTTTTAACATTACTGAGGGTAACTAGGAGGTTGTGCCATCTGTTTTGCATTTGCTGCAGGTTGTACAAGTATCCTCTCTTTCCTATTCTAAGGATTCTAATATTTTAGTGTACAGATAATTAGCATGCATCTGAAGTTCAGTTGAGTAAGACTACTATTTCGATACCAATAAGCACGGCATTTGACAAGTAGATTCGATATCGAAATCTCGTCTTTTTTATTTTGTAGATAGTACAATTGAACTAAAAGGTCATCGCTATGCTCTAATTTTGTTTGGAAGTATGAATTTATGGCCACTGTAAAAAAATTCTTTGTTAGTATTTCGGACCCCTTAGGTTTTTGGGTAAGTTGTAAATGTAAACATTTGGGACAATATTAGTTGTGTTGCTAATTAACAAGTACAAGGATCAGATAAATGAAGTGTCTTTGAATTAACCTAATCTTGAATTATTATTTTTCAGTCAAATCACAAATTATCCGTAAGTTTGCTGGACTTGTGTTTGCTCCATACAGAAGGATCGAACCAGTAACCTCATCGTAATAACTTATTTTTTTCAAGTCTAACAATGTACATTGTCATCAAATGGTAAGCTTTGACGATAAGAGTACAAATCCTCGTAGCACAAGAGTTACAAAAGCCTGAAAAACCGAAAAGATAAAACACAATATTGTGCCTCATGTTGTTTCATTATTCTTTTGGGATATAGAATCCCCTAGCGGCGTTGGTGCCGCCGGTAAGTAGAAATTGAGTTTTTCCTGGAAAATTGACATTAATGTATGAGCAAAAAAAGGATATATATATATATATATAGCATTCTTGATCTCAACCTAAGGCATAATTAATTACTAACCAAGGTTGCTAATCTTTAGGATTATGAGAGATTAACCAATAATTGCGAGAAATAATTATGCTTCGCCAGTCGAGCAGTATTGGCGCTCAATGTTACTTCACACTCTAGTATTGGCGCTCAATGTAGATTTAAATAAATATATACCTTTTGTTATTTATTTATCTTTTAATTATTTTATTCACTTTATCTTTGTATGTAGTTTGAATTAATATTTTAATATATAAAATCTCACTATCCATCACACAATAATATATATCTACCTAAATTCTTCATAATTGGTTTTTCCAATTATTTTACAATTTAAAAATAATTTCGTAAATATTTTAATTAAATACTTTAATAACTTTTACTGAAAACTTTTTTCCCCAACAAACAACACTTTAATTATTGGATCTAAAAAAAGTCGATGGTATATTTTGTGTTTTTACTCTATTTTTGTAAATTATCCTTCTTTTTAACTTTGTACTCCCTTCGTTTTGAATTGGTTGACTCTCTTGAAGAAAATGAATATTCTAATTTACTTGTCATTTTGATTTTTTCAATGCAAAAAATTTGAATTTTTACGTTTGTGCCCTACTTTTTAAAAGAGAGAGAATGAATGGAGTGTGTGGTATTATATGTAATTACAAGAAGGTAATGAGGATAATTTTATAGTAAAAATCATAAATATTCGTGTATAATAATTAAAATTAATATGTGTGCCAAGCCAAAATAGACAAATAATTTAGAATGGAGAGAGTATTTTATATTAGTTTGATGTGGGATCCATTCCTCTAGATAGATAGATAGATAGATAGATAGATAGATATATATATATATATATATATAATTTGTAAATGCAATCTTCTAGCTAATTGCTAGATGTGTTGTTGCAATTTTAGGTGCAAATTCTTCACACCCATACATGTATAGACCTGCGGTCAATGTTGTGTAGTTATTCTTAGCAAATTGGTGGGTTAGGTGGATATCACTTAAATAAGTACGGGTGGGTGTGAGTAGCATATCCATTTATTACCCATATAATTTTTTAAATGGATATTCATACCTATTTACACCTATTTAGTTTATACTTATCTATTAACCTATTTAAATATATATTTTTATTAATTAAGATTAAAAATACCAGATCAAAAATATGTAGATTTTGACAAAGTTTGACCATGTGATTCGATTTTGACTGTGCATGCTGGTTTTATTGTTTAGGCTTGGTGATAGCGTGTGTTTTATGCATGATTTTTTCTTTTTTCTTAGCCTTATTTTGGACATGATTCTACTGATTTGCCCTCTATTGCATCCTTTTTGAAGATCTAAGCTAAAGGAGAGAAAGATGCTGAAGCATGCCTTTTTGGACGGAACTCTTTGGATCCTGAAGCGTCGAGACCAGCAGTCGAGGCATGGACGAGGCATAGATGCTCGTCTGGGAAGTTTTCTCTAATTGGCACCAACAAATCATTTTCTTGGTTGGAGAGTCTGCTAAAGTGATCCGCGATAGAATTTTCCGATCCTTTCTTGTCTTTAATCAAGAGGTCGAACTCTTGGAGTAGTAGGATCCATCGGATAAGTCGGGGCTTGGCGCCTGCCTTCTTCAATAGACACTTGAGGGCTGCGTGGTCTGAATAGACTATGACGTGAGTGCCCAAAAGGTACTGTTGAAATTTATCAAGGGCATAGACAACCGCCAATAGTTCTTTCTCCGTGGTGGTGTAGTTTTGCTGGGTTGGATCCAATAACTTTGAAGCATAGTAAATGACATAAGTCTCATTGTCCTTTTTTTGGCCCAAGACAGCTCCCAAGGCTTGATTGTTTGCATCACACATGATTTCGAAGGGGAGCGACCAATCGGGGGCCCGAATGATGGGTGTAGAGATAAGTTTGGCTTTCAAGGTCTCGAAAGCAGCTTTGCAATTTTCATCAAAAATAAATTCGGCATCCTTGTGCAGTAACCGGCACATAGGTTGAGTGATCTTGGAGAAATCCTTGATGAATCTCCTGTAAAAACCTGCATGGCTAAGAAAAGAACGCACATCGCGAACATTGAGAGGGTAAGGTAAAGATTCGATTACCTCTATCTTGGCCTTGTCAACTTCGATCCCCTTGCTGGAAATGATATGTCCTAGGTTGAGGCCTCGATCTACCATAAAGTGGCACTTCTCAAAATTAAGAACAAGGTTAGTCTCAACACATCTTTGCAAAACTTTTCTTAAATTGGCCAAACATTCGGGAAAAGAGTTACCATAAACCGTGAAATCATCCTTGAAGACCTCGATTGCATCTTCAACAAATTCAGAAAATATGCTTACCATACACCTTTGGAAAGGGGCAGGGGCATTGTATAAACCAAAGGGCATGCGCCTGTATGCGAATGTGCTAAAGAGACAGGTGAAGGTGGTTTTTTCTTGGTCTTCAAGGGTGACCG
>NBIL01143496.1:0-12055 GCA_002752925.1 Viola pubescens var. scabriuscula
CACAACAATCATCATCATCGCTATTGCCACCCCCACCCCCGCCACCACCACCATTGCCACCTCCACCATTGCCACCTTTATCTGTGCGTTCTTCAAGTTCAGCATTCACTACCAATTCTATTCCTGGGGCACTGCCCCCTCAGCCTCCTCTAGCTTTTCTTGATCATAACCCTAGTAATGCTTCGAGGCCACCTCCCCCTCCCCCTCCTTTGGGGTATCTAGGCCCTAGTTCAGTTCCACCACCTCTCCCAGCACCCAAGCCTCCTGCTGCGCCCCCTCCTCCGACTAATCGTTGCACAACGCCTTGTCCACCTCCACCTCCACTTGCTGGAGCAAAAGGCTCTAATGTGCCACCACCACCACCACCATCTTTAGGGAGGGGCAAAGGTTCATTAGGTCCAAGTAACCAGGGAAGAGGTCGAACTGCTGGGGGGACTATGACTGCCCCCAAGAGAACTTCGTTAAAGCCCTTACATTGGGTCAAAGTTACTCGAGCAATGCAAGGGAGTTTGTGGGCTGATTCACAAAGCAAGGAAACTCAGTCAAGGTTTGTGCATATGAAATTCGAAGCATCAGCATTGCTGTAAGCCTGTAACTATAGATAGCATCTCTATGCTCAAAATTAATTTTATGCTACCTGTTTACTAAACAGAAAGAATCGCTTGAATCATTAGCGCATATGCTGCTGGATAATGTGTTTTCTCTAGCTCAAATTTTTTGCATGATAATCAATGAAGAAAAGCTCTCATTGCCATTAACCTTTTTTGTCTCCTTCCTTTCTGTATCTATGCCATGTATCCTGTTTTTTGTTTGTCATACCTCTTAAAGAAAGATCTTTTGTAGGGCACCCGAAATTGATATATCAGAACTTGAAAGTTTGTTCTCAGCAGCCTCTATTTCAGATGGGGGTGCCAGTAACAAAGCTGGAGGACGGCGGGGATCTAGCATCAACAAACCCGAGAAGGTGCAACTGGTAAGGTGTTTTGCTTTACTTATTATTGCTTGTATCTGTTCATATACTTGGTGCTTCTAGATTTACTTGAGGTCACAGGATTAGTAGGAAACCGTGGACAAAAAAATTGCACCCTTATGACTGAAAGGAGATATAAATATTTTTCTTAGCTGAAGGCCAATAGTGATTGATATTCAAGAGCCCGCTTCACAGAAACTCCTAAGTTGAGTTGGAACCTAAAATTTCCATGTTCATGGTGAAGGAGAACTAGATAGAATTTTGAATTTCCACTCTAGTATTTTTGGTTCTTTCTTTTCTTTCTTCTAGTGGAGTGAAGTTGCACATATATAGGTGCAAAGTTGGTATTTCTCGAGTTTGGAAAAAGAAGTCTGAAGTTGAAATGGCAAGCCATGATTAGATGTTCCGAGAATTTTTGATTGTTTTCTGTTTGGGTCAAACAATAAAGTATTCTACTATGCATTAGCTGATTGGTTTTGCTACAAACACCTAGTGACTGTGGAGTTAAGTAGCTATGGGTGCTTGAATGGTATTACAGTGTGTGCTTACATGTTTAAAAATAACACGGCACCTACTTAAAGGGAGATGATTAACTTTTTTCTTAATCATCTTCGCTTGTTTGTTGGTGATAGTTCAGTAATAGTGAAATGATAAAAAGGATGAAATTTATACCTAGGGCCATCTAAATACGCCAAGCTTCTCTCTTCCCTTTTTCCCCCTTTGATGAAGCAAGAGCTGTGTATGAACATGAAGTAGAAGGATTTCTCATCCCAATCCTCAATTCAGTGTTTATGTCCCATGTCATGAAATGCCTCAAGACTCCATTCCTGCATAAACCCTCCCTTAGGTATGATAGCATTTCTTAAGTAGTCAGGCTTTTGCTTACATGGCATAACCCACATGACATTAATGAAGGAAGGGGGAAAAATCCTTGTCAAAACTTTTAGAGTAATGTTACTGTTCTCATTACTGCTATATTTTGTATCATTGTTGTGCAAATTGTGAGGCACAAACAGGAAAGGTTCTCTCTTGTAACACATGGGCATTTAAGTAAGTGAAACACATTGCAATTGGAATATGACTCTATGTTAGAACTGGAATTTGACCATTCAAAATTGAGCACGTAGTAGTCATTTGTAGTATAACTGTTATTTACTTGTTTAACTGACTGTAGTGATTCAGTTAAAATTTTGGTCCATTTCTGTAGCATTTAGATTCACATAGCAATGCTGAACCAAGTAATACAGTAGTAAAATCTTAAACTTTCCAAAACTACCTTTATAACTCTGTTGTCCTGTTTTTGTTGTACAATGTTTCCTATTTTTATTTTTTATTTCATAGGGCCATATGCAATTTGACTAATAGTTTCTGATGTGCTTCTTTGTACAGGTCGACCTGCGTAGAGCATATAATTGTGAAATAATGCTAACGAAAGTAAAAATTCCTTTGTCAGAATTGATTGTAAGTCCATCTTTTCTTCTGATCATATCAGACCTCATAAATTTGTTTGTTCTTTAATTTTCATAACTTCAGTACATAAATGCTTTGAGTTAGAAATAGTCTACGAATGGCAAGAGTCTGTTGTTAAAAGAGATCCTTTTATTTAATGTTGTTCTTTATTTTACATTTGTTTTCATGCATTTGAAATGGATATGATATCTGTTTGTCTTCAAAGTGCCAATTTTTATTTTTTAAAGATAAACTTGAATTTTGCTGCTTGTTTTTATCTTCTTTTCATTTCCTGTGGGCTTCCATTCTCCATTTGTTTGTTTTAGTTGTCGATTTAGTACTGAACTTGGTGTTCCAAATTTGACGTCAACTTCATTGACAGAGTGCAATTCTAGCTTTGGATTCTTCAACTTTAGATATTGATCAGGTTGAGAATCTCATCAAATTCTGTCCCACAAAGGAAGAAATGGAAACACTCAAGGTGACTTCTATATATATACATCTCCCAGCTGTATATTAGCATTATATGCTCTTTTATGACGTGTTGCTGTTTTGCTTATGGTGGTTGAGATTAATTGATGGAGTTCTAAGTATGTACCTTTTGTATTCATGTGAGTAATACATAAGATTGACGCCGAAACCTACCTGTTAGGGAGAAACTGCATAATTTTTGTATTTCCTTCATTTTCGAAATTTCTAATGTAGATACATGTTAACTGCACTGCACTCCCTGTGTGAGGTAACTTACCAGGGTGAAATCAAGTTGCCATGTAGCCAAACAGGTGTGGTTTTAGATTTTTCTGCCACACCACACATGCTATTGATTGTTCCTTCTGGATATAACTACATTCTCTTGGGACAAGGTGATCCATTCGCTATCCTTTGTTATCAATTACTAAGGCCTCAGAGTATTTAGCTATTCGTGGCATGTGATATCTAAACTTGACGGGGTCTTTACATTGACAAGATGAAATTGGCTGTTTAGTTTTTTTTCCTTATGTTTGTTATTGCTTTCAGAGTTACACTGGAGCCAAGGAAATGCTTGGGAAGTGTGAATTGGTAAAGTTTGATCTTGAATGCATTCACAAACTATATTTTTGTTTTTATTTGAAGAACACAAATTATGACTTGGTTTTTAACAGACAATTTGTTTGCTCAGTTTTTCATGGAGCTCATGAAGGTCCCACGAGTAGAAGCTAAGTTAAGGGTATTTGCATTCAGGATCACTTTTTCTAGCCAGGTATACTTCTTGATTGGTCCTTGTGTCTGGTTGCTTGGCATTTGTGATAACTGGATATTTATTACGTTCTTTTGTTCAGGTGGATGATTTAAGATGTAATCTGAACACTATAAATGATGCTGCTAGAGAGGTACCATTACAAATAGTTATATATATAATAATGCATGTTTTCTTTTTTTTGCATCTCAACTATTATACATACTTTTAGGTAAAAGAATCGGTGAAGTTGCGGCAGATAATGCAAACCATTCTCACTTTGGGGAATGCTCTAAATCAGGGCACTGCACGAGGTGATATTCTTTTTGTTAAAGTTATAGTTAACATGTTTAATTTTGTCTTATTTTTCGTTTTCACACGGCATATAATTTTACACTTACTTTCATGTATTGCAGGATCTGCCATAGGATTCAAACTTGACAGCCTTCTTAAATTATCTGACACTCGGGCTCGAAACAACAAAATGACTTTAATGCACTATTTATGCAAGGTAGAATGGTAGATAAATTTAAGTTCTGAAGTTTCACTCTATACATCTATAGCAAGCAAGAATTATGAGAAGTGACATTTTTTGCCTGCATCATCTGTGTGTAGTGTGAAAATGGTTTTAAATTGCTGTTGCTGTTCTGACCAATACGTAAGGTCGTGGGTATCGGAGCCTCATCTGTTAGTAGAATACACATTTTTAAATATGTTTTCTTAAAAAATACTTCTACCACTTTTCATGAATAAAGACTTTTATCATTTAGTTGTGAACTTAGTCCTTAGGAGACATCCTTCACCTTTCACTACTAGATGTTTTTTTCTTAATGACCATATAAAGATAAAACAGGTTGTGTGCATGGCTGTCTTCTTAGCTGTAACAATATTTTTCAGGTTTTGAATGGAGCTAAAGATATTTTGTTGTCAAAAGCAAACTAGATGTCTTTCCTAAATAGTTGTTGAGTTTTTTTGAAGCAATGGAAAATGCTTGTATGAAAGTTTAAGTGCAACTACACCTGCCCTTTCTGAAGCACTTGCATTGGCCTGATACTGTTATGTATTGGTTGTTGGGTGATATCCCCACAAACTCCATTGATCTGTGCCAAAATGTGATGTTGAAGATTGAGGCCATTTCTCCATTATGTAATGATTTAATTTTGATAGCATATGATTCACCAGTGATGGGAAAAGATGCTATTGTTTGGAGATTTTGTCAAAATGGAATGTCTTTTTTTTCTTGCAAAAGGTAGTCGATGCTGATTACTTGGAGATTCATTGGTGATGGGCAAAACATTCTCTTGTTAAGAGAAACTGTAAGCCTAGAATGCATCTTTTTTCTTCTCTTAAAAAAAATCCTTTTATAACCCTTTGAAATCTTAGAGGAGGATATGATATGGTTTGCATACCCAGAAAATATTTAGTCTTAATATTTAATATAATATATTAATTATATAAATTTTATAGTGAATCATATAGTGAATTATTATATAGTTAGTTTTATTGTAATAATTAATATTACTATAATTCTATTAATATTACAATGTATAATTATAATATTTTTATTTCTATTTCTATTTCTAGTTAGATCTTTCTGCAGGAGTTTTAATGTTCAATGTTATAAATCTTAATGTATTTATTAAGCATCAGTTATTACGTTTTCTAGGCCTTTCTACATTTTCTTGTAATGTCTCCTGTTTGAAGGCAACTATTTCTTGTTGACATGCTTTCTGTTTTCTGCTATAGTCTTATGTTGCCTTCTATCCCTTTCCATGTGTTTTAGTTCTTTAAAATCTGGTTTCAGAATGCTGGTATATGCTCGTCTTCTTTATGATTTTGTAGCTGAGTTATGTTAGTCAATAGTAAACTCACTTCCTTTGTCGCACATCTATTACATGATCTCATGAACAATCTCTGACATCATAATTTGGGCATTCCTTGGAAGTTAACATTCATCAATGCTGGCAATTATCTTTAGCTGAAGGTACTAGAAACACACCTTTGCTTAGTCATGTCAAATTGCAAGTATAATTTTTTATCAAAAGGTTCGATTCTATTGAATTTGAATTAACATAGTCAAAAAAAGCAATTGCAGAAGCTTCAACAAAATAAAGCTTCTATGTTTCATTTTTATGGGCAACTGGATTTTGTTTCCACCAAGTGTCTCTATTTTGACTGAATGGTTTTGCAATTTGACAACTAGTTCATAGAAAAAACTTTGATTTTTTTTGGGTCATTTAGCATGATGTTGAATAAAATTCATTAGTTTTATCCTATTTTGCAACATTCCAGAAATTAATGGTATTGATACTTAATGTCCTAATTCGTGTGGTTTCTTTAATTTAATGGTCAGCAAGAAAAGGAAAAGAGTAGTGTTATCATAAAATAATTAATGAGCTAGATTTTTCTATGCTTATTAGCGGAATTAAATTTTTTTTGATGTACTTTATTTGTGGCACTTGTGAATGTTGAAATATTTCGTTTGTCAAACCTAATTAAAAATTGTTTTTTTAAGTTTCTTTTTCCTTTGTTTTCCAAGTATAATGTATTTGTGATAGTTCCTTTGAATTGGGACATTCAACTAATACAATCATTTCATTTAGCTTCTTGCAGAGAAATTACCAGAGTTGCTAGATTTTGACAAAGACCTTGTTCATTTGGAAGCTGCTTCAAAGGTATGTCGATGAATTGCTGGTTGACTCTTTACTCTTCCAATTTCGCTAATCCTGTTCCGTATGTTGTATTTTTTTCTGATCTAATCCTGGTACTTATGCTTTTGAAATTGTGATTTTTTTTTTCATCTATACAATGTCAATAGATGTTTTTCATTGAGAAGCAACAATTTGATGGTGTACATATATTGAAGGCATTGTATGCAGGGCCAATATTGATAGAAATTAGGATTTGATGACTAGATTAAAAATATTGAAAAAGTACCAGGACAATGAACAATTTGAATGGAAGAGACAAGACTGTCACTAAACCCTTACATTACTAGTTCTTGCTTCTATTTGTGTGCTTTGATGCATTTTAGCAAGTCAAGCTGATATGCACTATTTGCCACTTGACTCCATCTACTTCAATTGACTAGATTCAACTGAAAACTCTGGCTGAAGAAATGCAAGCTGTAAGTAAAGGACTTGAAAAGGTTGACCAAGAACTCACTGGTTCACAAAATGATGGCGCCATTTCTCTTGGCTTTCAAAAGGTGAGGAAAATAAAAACTCCTGCTTACTTCACTGAATTCTGTTCCTTTTAGATGGAACACAAAATTACCATTTCCCTTAATAATTAAAAAATATATATATACATTTAAAATAGTTAGTATGTTATGTTTAATTGCCTATAGATGATGGGAAGGCAATACATGGTATTAATTGTGTTTGAATCCCAGTCCATAGACCTACACAAACAAGAAGCTGGATATTAAGATAATGCCTGACGGTTGACAAAAATAACCTTGAGGAAACTGTTTCCAATCTGCCTCCTGCCAAGAAACCAATTGGTCCATTTCATATTCAGTTTTTTTTTTTATAATATGAATTATCTTCATTGAGTGGAAAACTTTTAGTGCAACTTTATTTGAGAGCTTTGGTGTTGCTGTAGTTGGTGATATTTGAGACAGGAAGTATAGTTAGTTCGTTGCAATTGATATGGTGATCTGTCTTAGCAAGTTTTCATCTTACATATTAGCTGAACCCTATGCACTAATGAAACATTACACTTGAATATTCCATTATACATCACAATATTTGAGTCAAATCACCTCAGAAAAGGAAAATGCTCATCCTCCTAATTGAACCACAAACCTTAGCAAAGTTTAAAGTTTACACCATCATACAGACTCCCCTGTGATGCAGACAACAACAGTCGAACTTCGATGTATCTCAGTTTGACTACACAAATTCAGTGGTATTTCTGTAATTTTAGGATTTTGGATATTAATTTCCACGTTTTCTTTATATTCTAGAGACTTGGTACTTAGTAGTACTTGCATTAGTTAGTTTCTCAGTTCAATATAGGCTTGGTTATGTTTTTTTTTTGAAAGCCTTGGTTATGTAAGTCAACCCAATCATGCAATCCAACTCTTTAGAGAGCTTGGATTGAAGCTCAAGTAGCAGGAAAAATACAGAACCAGCTCTTTAATATATGGCTCGGAGGAAACTTCAGTTGGATTTTAAGTTCTGATAGAACCCCCTTCGATAGGAAACTAGGGTCAATAATCCTTTGATAGTCTTAGAGACCACAAACTCGGGCAAGTAGAATTTTGACCAAGGAATTGGAACAAACTAAGATGGAACCTAGAAAACAGTTGACTCTTTGCATCTCCAAAACAGTTTGTTTTGAAAAGTTGATTCTGAAACTGAATTGTCTTATTTTATTTAATTGCAGTACTTGATATTAATTGGTTTACAGTAATTCAGAGTTATATGTGAGCATTTTTTCTGTTTGTTATGATTTTCAGAGTTGAGTTTTCTAACTAATCATCTGACTCACAATGTTTGTTATCAGGCCTTGAAGAATTTCCTTGATACTGCAGAAGCTGAAGTTAGGTCACTTATTTCCTTATACTCTGAAGTGGTATGGTCTTCTCTCCTTACTTGTAGTTGTAGTTGTTTGTAGTTACTTGTATAGTTTGTTACTAGTTTTGGTCTTTGTTCATGATGCACTATTGTTCAGGGGAGAAATGCAGATTCATTATCCCAGTACTTTGGAGAGGATCCAGCTCGATGCCCCTTTGAACAAGGTGTAACACTGAACATCCTAGTTTCATTTCTTGCAATGAGGTTTAGTCGGTGTTGTTCGTCTGTTCTGCAATCTATATAGGCATATGATTTGTTTGCTTGGATCCCCTTGCATGACATTCTAATTACCATTCTATCGATTTTGATATGACTATCCTGCATTTCGCAACAAAAATAGTATGAGGTTCAATTTTCAGATATTATTGTCGAAACTTTTGTTTCTATCAACTAATGTTCTTATAAGTTGCTTGTTGTTGCAGTGACCCAAATCTTGGCGGTTTTCGTTAAAATGTTCAAAAAGTCAAGAGAAGAGAATGAAAAGCAGGCAGATGCTGAGAAGAAGAAATTGGAAAAGGAAGCTATGAAAGAACGGACAGCTGCGAATTTATCTGTAAAGAAAGATGGTGGTGACATTGGCAAATGAAAGGCTCGCTTTCGTATTCTCATTATCCTTCAATGGTGGAGTGACCTCTGCAGGATCAAGGCTTATGTTCTATAGTAAAATACTGGCAGCCTCGTAATGCAAAACTCTCAAATTTGATTTTGTAGATTGCTGCTTTATGGAACATCATGAAACTAGCAGCGATGGAATCAGCAATCTACACAGACTGATGGAATGGTCAACATTAGGTTTTCCTTGCGCCCCATAATCTTTTGGCAAATTGCTCTACACGCACAGACCTAATGTAAGGATGACTCACCAGTGACGCTCATTGTATTTGAAGTTGTATATAGAATGCTGATTGCTGACTGAATTTACGCGTCTGCAAAGTTTCAAATTACACCTGTGGATTTTGTGGCATCTTAGAGTAAATTTTCTAGGAAAAATAAAAGAGAACAGGGAAACTACAAGAGTCCTGCTGTGTTACTGTAAATGTGTAACGAGACAGATGCTAATTCTCCTGAGAATGAGAATTGCTATGAAATCTTTGTTCTTTTTTGTTTCTCTTATTTTTAACTAACGACATCGGGAATGGTTTCAATAAGAAGGCAAGGAGCAAAGTTTCCTTTGTTCTATCCTTTCACCTTCGGTTTTGATGTGTTGGCAAGTGTTTCAATATATATTATTATATTGGGGGAAAAAACGAATCAATTTTGTTTATTTTAATCAAATTTTAAAATACATGAACTTAAAATAGATTACTATTATAGGTGTTAATTTATTAACCTTTGGAGTGTTTATGTATATAATATAATTTCAATTGTAAAATAATTAATTGTCATATACTCCCTCCAGAACTAATTAACTGTCGCTTTGATTTTGGGCATGCATATTAAGGTCGGATGATTTATTGTTTGAAACAATTTTGCTCCTTATTTTTTCTCGAAGCATACCATTCATGTAATTCGAGAAAAAGTAAAGGGCAAAATTGTCTCAAATAGTGAGTCATCCGACCTCCTTAATATACGTGCCCCAAAATCAAAGCGACAGTTAATTGATTACAGAGGGAGTATATTTTTGTGTGTTTAGTTTGAGTTGTTTCTTTCTATTTTTTAAAATTTTACTTATTTTTTGTCAACTTTAAAACCATCCATATTAACTTTCATATTTATATACTAATTCAATGAAAAAGTATAGAGTTTCATAAATGGTATATTTTTTTTCTATGAATGTTTTTTCATTTATTTACAATTTCTAATATTTCATCGTTTAGAAATAAACACTACTCGCTTTGAGCAAACTATGACACTATTGATCATTGTTAATCATATATAAAAATATTAAAAATATTAATTGAATATAAAATAAAATTAACATTGACTTATAATCTACAAATAAAAAGACTTAATCATAAAACAAAATCAATGAATCTTCGAATAAAAGAGAATTTAAAGATGGTAGTTTGCTAATGAAAGCATGCAAACAAAAAATACCATAAATAAAAGAGAATTTAAAAATGGTAGAGGAGCCTAAAATTAAAGAATAATCATGTGATAAGTTTTGTGACAACCCCATACTTATATAGGACTTAGGCAAAATTATCATAACCGAATTGGACATCGAATCGTTTGAGCTCTTGAGTTAATGGTTCAATTTACAGTTTCAGATATTTCATCATTTAGAAATAAACAATACTCGCTTTAGGCATTCTATTAAACCATTGACCATTCATTACCAATTACATATAAAAAATATTAATTCAATATAAAATGAAATTAACCACTTATAAACTACAAATAAAAATAATTGAATCATAAAACAAAATCAATAACACATAAGGTTGTAGTTCAACTAATTAGTACATGTCGTTTTTATAACATAGGTCATGGGTTCGATCCTTAATATTGTAATGATAATTAATAACATAACAAATTTTTGGAAAAAAAAATCAATAAAGCTTCAAATAAAACTCACATTTATATGTAGTGCAAACAAAAATATCACAAATAAAAGAATTTTAAGATGGTAGTTTGCTAGTCTAAAAGAGTTATGAAGTAAGAAGAGTTTAAAATTAAAGAATGATCAAGTGATAAGATTTGTGACGACCGCAAATCTATATAGGACTTTGGCAAAGTTATTAGAATCGAAAGGGACAGCGAACCGTTTGAGCTATTGAGTCAATAGTTCAATGGTTCAACTGAAGTCGATTGTTACTTAAAAATAAAAGATGCATATTTATATGATGAAATTGAAAAAAATGAAAAAACTAAAAAAAAGTGATAAATATTTCGTGTTAAACTGGTTCAACCAAGCGAGTTGGACCGGTCTAACCGTCCAATTTTCTCGTTTTGTCTAGTTCAATCGGTTTTTTCCAAAACAATAACATTTTCTTAAATTTTATCGGATCAAACTGGTCAGAGATCCGAGTCGCTGATTTATCGGGCGGTCCGACATGAACTTGGTTGTCACTTGAAATTCTATTATGAACCAAATGGTTGAAATGCTTAATTTAATACTTTAATTTATTAGAATTTAATATAATTTGAATGCAATAAAATTAATAAGTAATCAATACATGTACTTCCGAAGTGGTGAGTGGTGGTTATAATGAAACACCCTCTCCGGAATTTTGTTGCTGTCAAAAAAAATTATTTTTTTAGAAGTTCACTTTAAAGTTCCAATAAAATTAATTAGACTATTTTTACTCCTTTTAGATATTCCAATAATTGTGTCATAAATATCATAAATTTCAGATACCAATAAATTGTATTTATTTATTTTTCCAATTTCAACGATTGCAATAACTCTCTCCATCTTTTCCACTACTTTCAACTAAAAATAATTATTATCTTGGTATCTGAAATTTCAGATAAATACACATATAAACTCCCTACGGATTTATTAAGATGTTCAGTTCAAGAAAAAAATAAATGCTAAATAGTTGTCTTAGCTAGATTTTTTTAGGTGGTTAGTTAGTTTTTTTTACATACTAAATATAATATAAAGTCGAATACAAAATAAAAAATTACCATAATAGTAAAATTAAATGACTAATAAAATCTGAAATTCAGGATTTTATTGTGTTTGGTTGCGACAAGGAATCACTCTCTCCCGGAATCTAACTTTCCTTGACCGCCTTGACTTTCCAAAAAATAGGGGAAAGTGATTCTTTGGCTAGGGGGTAGGGAGAGTGATCCCCCGAAGAGAAAGTTAATTTTTTTATTAAATGACATATTTGATCCATATTATGATTATTAAATGACATATTTGATCTCCAAAATTAGTGGCAAATA
>NBIL01143500.1:0-10577 GCA_002752925.1 Viola pubescens var. scabriuscula
TCATATGTTTATCAATTTTAACGAATTAAATCTGTCTTTCAAAATTAGCTACGTACATAAAAACTTGTCGTGGAAAAAAAAACCATATTACTTTTTTATATATAAAAAAAAATGGGCTGACGGATTAATTAAAACAGAAAAAAAGAAAAAAACTAAAACGCAGTAGAAATTATATGCAACCAAACACTCCCTTGGTCAAATTTGAAAATAGGGTGTGAATTAACTCAATTGCAAATAGAAGGTGTGATCCGGACATTTGATACAAACGCGGAGTTGATATTATAGTTATTTTCCTTAAAAAATGAAGGATTCTACCAACAATTAGTTTGTGTGAATGGTTTGATACTTTCATCTTTTAAGTAAGAGAGCGTAGGTTCGATCATTATATATGGAGAAATTACATGTTATAAGCACTTTAATTCCGGAAGGAAACATATTGTTCGGATCTAAAAAGAATGAAGGACCTTACGTACTGTTCAGCTTACAAATCAAAAAGTTTAAACATTCTTATGTTTGTAATCACTATGCTAATTTCTAATTTCTTATTTATCTTGCTCTCATTTTTGTTCTTATTATTGGGCTAAACTTAAAGCATTTTAAAGCCATTTCCAAAATTTGGGGCACGCCTTCATCATCCGTGCTTCTATTGTGACATGAATAACAGTAATAATTGCAGAAGAACATGGAGTGCTCTATGCCTTTTTGGTACTGCATGCCCCGAAATCATTGCTCTTTCCTGGTCCCTGGATAAAAATAACCATGCGTTCGCTACTAACAATGACAGCGTTGCGGGACGGGTCGGATCCGTCTATTAAGATTTTGATTCATCCCCGCTAGTGATGAGAGAAAATCAGAATTTTTTTGATACGTTTTGATTGCAAACATCTAAATTTAATTAAACAGAAAGAGAATACTATATTTAAATATAAATATATATCTTCAAGTTCAAAATAAACATAAAATTACGATAAAAAGAGAGAATAATTGATTTTAGCTTGAAAAATTTCAGCTTGAATCCAGTCACATTTTTTTAGGGTTGTTGTAGCTCCTTGTGTGTCCGTAAACAAACGTTAGGAACTTTTCTTATATATAAACGGGATGAGATTTGATTTAGAGTTTAAATTTTTACCGGTATTTTTATCACTAATAACATAATTAATAAACTATATATGTATTTTTAATTTCTGTATGAATTACGTGGAATTTATATAGGCTTTCCAGGTTAACGTAGCATAATAAAAGTATAAAAAATAACAAACAACGACTAAGAAGGCAGCCATGCAATGGACCGACGACTATGTTTAATTAATTAAGTTGGTCGGTTATCTTTATAAAAAGTTGTATTTCTTTTCTTGTCCCATCATTAGTCACTAATTGAAATTTCTACAATATACTACTAATGAATAATCCAAGGAATTAAATTAGAATTGAACAAGTGTAACATCACCTTTTTTTTATCATAATTAATTAACAAATACGGTAGGTTAAAAACTTAATTATTTAATCAAAAAGCAAAATCCACTTTGTATATGATCTGGCCGGGTGCATACATATATATATATATACTAATGGCGGCTGAGGAGTATTGTTTTAGAAAATTTCTACGTCTGTACCCTAGCAACAATGTCACCCTCACTCAAGATTTTGAATATCGGACGTAGTTATCAGGGCTTAATTAGGTCGTAAAATAATCAAAGCGTTTAACCTTGCTTTCAGTCAATCTCCTTTGCATTAATAATTGGCACCTTTATAAAAATGCTGGTTTATTATATGAAAAAAGTATTATTGTAAATACAAAGTCCTCTTTATTTCCCTTAAATACAATTATCCTTATTTGGTTTTGTGCCCATGAAATTATTTTTATTTTATTCTAAACAGATAGATATGATATAGTTGATCCAATTATAATTGAATCTGTTTTGTATAAAGAAAATTAAACGATGGAAACGCAGTGTGATCATTAAATAATTAAATTAAATTTCTTTCTTTTAAAACAAAAAGGAAATGGAAGCATATGTCTCCACTTTACTTTGTTTTCTCATGTTACTAAAATATGATGGTGATAGACAATGGAATATTAGGAATTGAATGCAAAAGAGAATTAACCAAGATACGGGGATATTCAATCGTGTTAAAGAGTCATAAACAACCAATATTTGCTAATTCTTAAATAAAGAGTCGTTCATTTTATCCTTAGATAAAAATTAATTATTTACTATGAATATTTTACTCTTTAGCGTGGCTACCTAGATAGTATGTGTTTAGTTTGATCGTGCAATTAGATGTTATTTAAAAATACGAGTAATGTATACATATTAATAAATCTTACAATTTTTTTATACCGACTGATGTGTCAAAATATCAGTGGTATATAATAATTCACTTGAGAAGCTCTCATTACTTAAAATATACCGTCCAAACTTCAACACGGTAGATTGGTATAAAAAGTTTTTATAAAATTTATTAGTATATAAAGTATTTTTCTTAAAGAATATATATAAAAATAGAGAAGTGTTGTAAACACGACAAGCCTAACAAGAATGAACGATAGAGTAGAAAATTAGGAAAAAAGAATTGAGTTGGAACCAAAATATAGGCACTTAACAATTATTGAGCCATTATTACCACCTAAAAGTTGCCATTACTTTTGTTTAATTAATGCCTATTATCACTACGTACAAATTTATCGTGAGTGACGATAATCCCACTAATTAATGTCATTAGGGTGTGTTTTTTAAATTAATTAATTGTAGGCGTTTTTTGTTATCAATTTAATAAAGCTTTAAACAATATCTATCGACTAGTATGTCTTTTGTTCTTTCATTTTTAATTAGCATAAACAAAAAGGAGTTCAATTGTGTTGCCTCTCGGGATTTATTTTTTATATAGGGGGGTGAGTTTTAAATTTTCGGTTGAATTTTTATTGGTATCTTTGCTATCAACCAAATATCCAATCAATTGTATGCTTATTAACGCCTCTCACCATGTAATCCACCAAATCCTAGCTAGCTAGTTAAGCTAATCCTTAGAATTCATGTTGAAGGTGTTGAATGCTTTTATAAATGGTGAGCCTGCAATTTCAATAAAAATAAAATTTGATTTTATATATGTGAAGTTGATTAGGTGAATAATTCGACCCTTTTATGTTTTTTTATCTCTTTAAAAGTTAATAATTTATTTGAAAATACTAAAATTGACCTAAAAATAGATAGGTAAATTTTAAAGGATTACAAACCAACCTTATAATTTAGCCGACCTTGAAAAGCAAGCTTTAACCTAAATCCATAAACGAACCAAATAAATCGTGATGCCCAAACCGCAAGCCGATCATCAATCACCAAAATATTAAAAAAATCATTTAGTTGGACTATGGAAGGATAAAAATAGGAGAAGCCATGATGTCCCCAATTAAGTATAGATTTATAGTTGCTAACCCTTAATTCACATCATGTTGTGTATAAACATTAAATACACCAACTTTCTAAAAATCAAAATCTATCTGATAAAAAACAGAATTCTCTTATGTTTACTATTAATAACTTTTTTCAAATACAACATTAAATAAGCTAAATCTTTAACAAATCGCCCAAGATTGGTTGAAACCAATAATATGCTAGTTGAACTTTAAATTCTTGCTTCTCTACTATTATTGGGTCGATGTTCTATTTGTGGTTACAACCCCTGCATTTTGATTGGTTGTGAACCTATTTTTTCCTTGTATATCGTGGTGTCTCGGATCTTTTTCGGGTTAGACTAATCTACACTCTATTGTGTTAGAACTCGAAGGGATTGTGAACCTATTAATCCACTTGCTTAACAAATCAAATAGATAGATATCCGGTAAAAATTTGATCTGATTCTAATAATAAAAATAACAAGTAATCATATAATGATTAAAATTTCTAATCTAAAGTAACAAAAGAGAGAAAATTATATTATTTTAAAATACATACTCTATTTATTTTTCTGACAAATGTAGAATATAAATCTGAATCTTTGTTGACAAAATCAAACGCTTGGATGATCTTAAGGACAACCAAAGAAGGAAGATTGTCGGCTTAAAAGATGGGAGACACGAAGATGACAACTAATCTCATGTACACGAACATAAAAAATGCAAATGCGACAAACATGGAGGTATTGGACATAGCCATTCAAGGTGTTATATGCTGCAGATGCGCAATAATCTGATGCTCGATCAAAAAAGCTTTAAGAAGCTCTAGGATTAAGTCATTTCAACCAAGCATGAGAAGAATCACTCACGAAGGATTACAACAAATCCTCTTAACGTTTTATTTTTCATTCTCTTATGTAATTTTCAAATTTGACGTGATCTACAAGATGTTGAGTGAACAAGATCCAACAACAGTCGCATCCCATTTTTCTCCGAACGACCGACCATCATGAGTTGATCTTGTCATTGCTGATGATGTAAATTTAGCTGTAGAAGAAGGCGATAAAGGCATGAATTTACTTGCTCAAATTCAGCACTTGACGACATATGTGGAACAACAACACCGCGAATGTGGTGGTGGCAGAGAATCTAGAGATGGATGACGTAGAGGGCGCGGAATAAAAAAAATCTATTGTTGGTGTTGAATCAGCATGAGGAAGGTGGTGTCGGCTCATTGGCAAACTTTTTTCAAATTGATTTGCAGGTTCAAGATTGCGGCATAGCATGGAATCGATCGTGGTATATCGAGTACGATTTCAATTGCGTCAACACAGCCTAACGACGAAGGTGACCTTATTCAAAGAAGTGAATAGGGAAAAGACAGACGTGACGTTCAAGCAAGAGACAAATGCGGGGCACATCGAAGAGATGGACGTGACACACGCGCAGAAGAAGCACGTATGGAATCGACGAATGACCCATGGACTAAGATTTTTCATGCACGAACGCTGAAAATCAGGAGTTCTAGTAAGAACTTTTCTTTTTAACGTTTAATTTTTTTATGGTTTAATGATAAGGATGATGACAAATGTGGCGTTAAGGGTGGGAGTAGGAAACGCAAAGACAATTGTAGATCAAAATAAAGATCTATGATCCATGGCAAGAATAATTGAAGAGGCATCCGTTCTAGGAAATATTGGTGGAGATGTTAGAGATGAACTTCAGCACTTGACGCATATGGCAGACAAACAACAAAGGGTAATTGACACACTCAATATGCCAAAAGGAAAACTAGGAGTCATGTATGCACAAGATGTAGAGATCGGTTGAGAAAGGCAACGAGTATCTGGTTTCATATGATGCAACTCGGAAGTATGGTGCTTCGTTGAACTCGCACACATTGATCACTTGATCACTTCATTAGTGATAGAAAACCAATGATGATGATGGTGAAGAATGTCTCTAAACACGAGTCATAAATAGACGGAACAACAGACAATTTAACACAACAAGATTCCCGCTTGACGTACTAAAGAATGCGGCCATTTAGCCCAAATTGAAATGTGTATCAGGGACATCAACCGTGTACTAAATACACACCCCATGATTTTTTTCTTCTAGGAAAAGGAAGAGAGATGCATAAACACACTTATGTTCAAGAATATCCATAAAGTGGATGAGAGCCAACTGATGAGTTTTGAGAACGCAGAATCCAAAACACATGAAGGTTCTTTCAACAACGAAAACACATACACATCTCATTTATGTTAGACAAACAAATCACTCTACGTCAAGTGAGTAGGTGGAGTCACTTTTGACCAACAAAACGCATGCGACACTTCTACAAACGACAAAATGGCGAATAAATCAACTGGTATTAGGTTTGAAATTATATTTTACATATTTTTCCATAAACTGTGAGCATTCACTACTAATCCATTAAGAATCACTCATTATCAATGCCAACGTAAAATTCTTCTTACAACATTTGATGCATGCTCAGAAGAAAAGAAAAGAAAAGAAAATAAAAACTACATAGGGACGGTAGAAATTGCTAAATGGTGATTTCTCGTCAAAGGTTACGCTGTCTTGATGGGAATATCCTATTATGGCTATTTTTTAATTCTTTCATGAGGATCGCGGAATTACGCGGAATGGGTAGTCTAGCATCTACTCATGGTTGTGCTTAATATGATGTGCTAGTAAATCGGACTTTGCATGACCGCTCGTGTTCTTTCCCATATGACCACGAAATACGCTCTACGTCTGGATAAATATATTCACACTAGGCATTATTTGGGTTACATCAGCATATATTTGACAATTTCTTCCATCTCTTCTCTGCATGAATATTAATCATCAAAGCTATCAATTACCTCTTTGCTATTCCGAGCTGGATACTCGACGTATATACTAAAGTCGACCTCTCATTCTCGTACGCACTAAGCGTTATACATCATATAGATCAAACTCGATCTATTTTTGTGTAATCACACGCATGCAATAATCTCCTTGTGATACAACACAAACATCATAAGTCTTTATATGTTACCAGCATAACATCATACGTTGCACAAAATTCTCATGCTCTATGCCAATCTTACTCTACTTTTGCAAGTCAACATATTGAAAATCCTATGTTTATTATACATCTTGGAAATACATTCTCGATCTACTAAAAAATAAAGTCTCTGGCATTTAATTACTAATCACTAAAAGTTCTTTAGAATTTTTATGCAGCTTCATCATTCGCAGGAACACCTGACTTGACTTCGGTGGATGAAAATATATTTGACTCGTGCATTGAGACGAGGGAGAAAGATTGCATCATGTTCATGATCAGGATCACTACCTTCATCATTCAAAATTGAAGCTCTTTTAATCCTCTAAAAAGATTGTCATAATTGACAACTCAATGAAAGAGAGATGGTAGGTTGCTTGATGATTGACATTGCTTGTTCAGTGATGGGTGTCGAATCCATCAAAATTAATTAATAAATACAACTCACTACTAAGAACAAGTTAATTGTAAATAGCAAGTAAGAGGTTCGATCCACGGGGAACACTGGTATGATTTTCGTGAGAACTTGTAATGATCAGGAGTAACACTTAGGTGAAATTGAGGGTTTTTGTTTAAAACTAAAAACTGGAAAATAAATAAAGCAAGTAAACAATCTGGGCCAAGAATGAGATTCTTGGTCAAGACACATATCAAGACGAAACAATCAAATATGAGAGAAATTCCTATTAGAGGCTTAGCAAACTATGAGATATGAGTTGCAATCATTGATGCAGGGGTATTCATCTTCAATCTACAGAGTTGCTATAGGATCAAGGTACGCTTATGACCCCTTGCTTCCCTCCTGTATCAACACCACCCCAGGTACGCTTAGAGATGATGCCTAACCAACTAGCACCTTGTTGGTTAAAGAGTTTACTAAGTTGGTTGATGATCGATTAGGGGAAGACAATTCAAAACCTAGTATCCTAGGGCGTCAGTTAGGACTAAATCTGATTAACCTTTCACCCTAGCGGTACTCCGGGTAGTTCACGGTATATCCATCAGTGTTAGGTGTCTACTTCGATTCTCTTGGTCAATAATCAGTGGGCAAGAGGAATGACTGCTATGATAATCTACTTAACCCTAGACTGGCCAGATCTAAAATCAATCAGAAATACAGTAAAATTATTATGAGATTAGTTAAATGTAGATTTAAAGATTAATAAAATAAATTAGGTCTCATGCAAACTTATACTCATGCTTTAAATGCCTCTACTAAGAACGGTTTGCTTAACTACTCATACTCATATTTGAAACAAATAAAAGATGTATTGAATTCAAAGAAATCCTTCATTTCCGAAGGAGCAATATTGTGATCGGAATAGAGATGGAAGTGCAGAGAAGGGTCCAAATTCTCGGGAAGAAGACCCTTTTCTCAAATAACCTAAGGGGAGTATATATAGTTTCCTCCTCCCATAATATCTCTAAAAAGAAAATAAAAGAATTAAATCCTATTAAAACTCTAATTGTATATAAATCACTCATTCTCTCAAAATAAAAGTCTTCATTGCTGAGATAAAAAAAGTTTGGACGCCACTCCAACTCTTCTGCAGGTAAGCCAGCAAGTCGCATCCAATCAGACTTCAAGTTTTGAGTTGTCGCTCATGACCTAGGTTTCTGCCCGTCTCTCGTCTTGACTAAGAGACCAGCCAAGAAAGGTGTTTGTCCTCATCTTGTCCAGAATTGACCCATTTCTGCTCCTTTTGCTCATTTGCTCTCTAGATCTATTTCCTGCAATAATCATGGAATTCATACTGAAATCAATAGAACTACCATCCGAAAATGCATGGAAATAAGTGGTAAAACCACTACAATTTAAGCTCAATCAAACCCCCCACACTTAAGCTAATGCTTGCCCCCAAGCATACAAAACACGCAAACATGCAAAAACAGAAATAAAATCAATAACCCATGTTCAACTTCAAATCCACCTCAACATAGAAAATACTTAGACACTGAACTCATCAAATCCATCCTAAATTAACAAGGTCTGTTCAATGCCCAGGAACATCTCACTCATCACAACAAAGCCAAGAATAGTTAACTTAAGATCCAAGAGATCAGTGGAGGAACAAAAATTATTTGATTATGTTTTTCTTTGTTTATCCATTAGTCCAAAAGATACAAGAGTTGTTGACAAAATCATATGCACAAACATTAAACAGAAAGTAAAACATGTAAACACAGATTATTGTCAAGTCATGTCTGCATTGAGATATTTTAATTTCCCACTTTGGAGTCTTTATTGCACTGTTTCTTTTCTTATATATATATATATATTTTTGGCAGTGCTTTCTTTGAATCTTTTTTTTCTTCCTTTGCTTGCAGAAAATATAACACATAAAGTTCAAGTACTGGACACCCCCGACTTAGCTTGTTCGGTCCGGTAGTAAGGGATTAGCTAAATGCACTTCGGGGAGTTTCGCCTATCAAAGGGGTGATGGTACCGAATTACCAACACCGTGCAACCCCGTTGGTTCCAGTGGTGTCCACACATATATGCAAGGAATTAAAAGACTCGACAAGTAGTGCATAATTAAAAAGACTGACAACTCTTGTATAATTTGGAAAATTTCAAATTTTTCTTAGTCAAGACAGAAAGTTTGCATTCTTGGTCAATCGCTTGGCCAAGAAAGTTTTATTGGTGTTCCTATATTGATCATCTTAGGTTTTAAGCTAGCTAATCATTGTTCTGTAGTGAGAAGTGAGAGTTGCTGGTATTGAACATGTTACACTAAGGGTTGCCTTGTTAATAAAACATGGATTTAAATGGTTGAGTGTCATGGTATTTTAAGTGTTGAGGTGGAATTTCAAGCAGAACATGGGTTTGATTTTCATGCATCACAGAAAAACACAGATCATGCAAGAGTCTATTCCTAAAAACACACAAAAATCAAAAGAAAAATCATGCAGAAATTGAAAACAAATCTAAAACTAGAAAAAAATTAAACTAACTCATGCATAAACAATTAAACACTCAAAACATTGCCAAGTCACACAAAAATAGGAAGCAGTTTGAACAAGATAAAACCCTCCCCCACACTTATTGGACACATTGTCCTCAATGTGTGAGAGGAAAATAAAAACACATAAAAACAAAAATCATGCAGAAAGTGAAAACAAAAGTAAATAAAAAGTAAGTACAGAAAATTAAAAGAAACGACTTGGGGCAAGTCAAGCAGATTCAGGGGAGGATTGTGGAAAGCAAGTTGTTGGGGGAGTTGGTGCAAGGGAGTAGTCAATCTTCTCGTGCAAGAGGAGCAAGGAGTCGAGAATGGCCTGGTTGAGTGTGACAGCTTGTAACTGGGAGGCCTGCATTGTTTGGAGGAGTTGATTAGTCTTTTGCTGTTCAACCAGAAAGGCAGCCAGTGTCCTAGAGGTGGGCTCTTATGCAGTAGAAGCTGCAGCTGGCTGCTCTTGGCCAAGAGAAGCACCTTAGTCATCCTGATGCTCAGCCACTGGTGCTTCTGCTCTTCCCTTATCAGTTGTTGCCACTGCTGGAAATCTAATCGGAGCCAACTAGTATCTGCCTTGATGTCTAGGACCAAAAATTCAGTCCTCTTTTGGTGTGCAACCTGTATTATAACAAACAAAACCTCTATCCAAATGGAAAAATCCCATTTGATTAAGAGCCTTTATATCAAGTACTTTATGTGCGAAAAAATCACGCAGATTGCTAGAAACATAGAATGTGAGCTTTGGAGTTCTTGGTAAAGTGGGCTTTTGGGTCTCCAATGAGAAACCTAAAAGCAGCATTAGTGTCCTAGTCCTTTGAGATTTCATACAGGGTAGAAGGATACCAAGCTGGGATATCCTTGTCATCAAGCAAAAAACCTATAAGTATCTCAAACTCATGCAGTGACATGTGTGTCCACTGACCATACAACCTAAAGTTAATCACCTCCCCAGCATGCACATCATGACGCTCTCTACCCTTAACACTGAGGGTTGCAAAGTCAACCCAGAAAGTGTAATAGAATTCCAAACAGAGCTTAGTATAGACAAAATTGGTAACAAAAAATACAGACCCCCACCTAATCTCATCGACCATCATTTTCAACCTAGCAAACAAGCATAGGTTATACAGCAAATCATAATCAAACACAATGCATGGAGTGATTT
>NBIL01143512.1:0-10229 GCA_002752925.1 Viola pubescens var. scabriuscula
TTAATGACCTTGTACTTCTGTAGAAGTGGTTGGGAAGTAGATCTGGAGGCCTGACACTAGCAGGAGCTCGCTGAGCTTCAGATCCCTAGTTGATCAAGTGTTGGCGACAGCTCATGCTCGTTTGTATGTCACTCATTGATGTTTTAAATCGCTCCGCTCTTTAGATTGTAGCGAAATCGTTGTATTCTCTTGTGAATAGCGAGATTGTTGCCTTCTATATATAATACATGGCGAGCTTATTGTACCCTGAGTGGGTTGTTCGCTCCCTTCACTCGGAGAGCTCGCTAGGCTTTAACTCTTCACCACCTAGTCGATGTGTATCGCATCTCTTTGCTCTTTTAGTTCAAAGAAAGAATGTACGGTCGTCTTAATGGAACGCTCAAGGGATTTGTGTCTTTAATATAATGCAATATATATTATAAAAAATAATATATAAAAATGACGTATCCTCAAGCGTATCATATTCTATTTTTTTATAAAATTTCGTATCAATGTATCGCATCGTGTCAGTTTCAATTCTTTTACATAGTCATTTTGTTGATTTTGAAAAACAATTTTGGGAATCATAATGTGCATCTAGTAATTAACTTATAAAGTGATAATGAATGCTTTTTGTTGTTACTACAATATAATATACCAAAGGGATGTTAATCGGTACATCAATCATTAAATAAACAACCTGATAATTATACTTTCTGCTTGAGGAAAAACATATAGTTTTCTAGAACAGATTAAAATTGGTTTCTAAAATAACGAACAAATGATGTCTCTTTGTTTCGATGATAAAAAAGGGTCTTGTTGTTGAATTTGGTTACGCTGTAAAGGAAGAAGAAAAAAATGGTATGAAAAGGAGTAAGAATGTGTTGGTTTTTGATTTCTTGAAGTTACCCAAATGGAAAAGAATAAAGTGCGGGATAGAATTAGATATTTCTTTCGAAAAATTGTAAAAAAATTACATTTTTTCTAGTTTTATTTCTCTTGTATTCTTTAAACTTTGATTTTTATATAATTTCGTAATTATTCAAAGAAACAGGCCTATTTTCTTGAAGTTTATTTATTTATTTATTTATTTTTAAAATATTGTATCATTCATCATTTTTTTTTTTCTTTCTAAATTTTGTTTTTATTTTTTCTAGATTATGTTTTTTATTTTTTCAAAAAAATTCTCCATTGTTTCCTATTTTTCTGTAATCTTTTCTTTTGTTTTCTAAATTTTTAAAATTTTGCATCTCACGATGTGGTAAAAAAAAATACCATGTGATGTCAACTGATTTTGTGCATAAAACAATGTTACTGGTAAGAGTTAGTATTATTTAAGATGATACTGCGAGAAGATAGGCAAATTTTGACAAAAATTTAAGAAATCTAGTCAGATTTAAGATAAAAAAAATACTTAAAATTTTATTTACAATTTATTTTTGAATTTTTTAATCCTTCAATATATTATAAATTTGTGCTAGTGATTTTTTCCAATTTTTCAGTGAAATAACATTACATATTTGTTAAAATTTTCAAAAGTTTTTTAATTTTTTTTTCCATTTTTTAACTTTTAGAAATTTTAAAATTGCAAGTTTTTTACATAATTTACCCTAAAAAATTAGATACCTAAGTTGTGACCTTTACTTACATTTGCAGTTCCTCAACAAAGACATGCTGGGCAGAGAAGCATAGATGCCACTGGCACCTCTATTTAAGTTTGAAATAATGTGGAGGCTCGTCCGGCCAAATCAAACGGTCATTAGGAATTTTAAATTCTACAATTTTTTCAATACTTTCCAGGTCCTAATGGCGAAACAACTAGAATAAACTTGCCGGAAATGACCAGTCCGAGATGTAACAAAGTAATAGCATGATTAACTCATTCCGTCGTGTGATCATATGTACAAACCAGTATAGAAGACGAAAAAGAAAAACTCACTAGGAAAATTCTTACATTGTACTAACTACTATGAAGCTGGAATGCTTTCACTGTGCTCACTAATACGAAGAAAGAAATATTCAGACATGATCATGCGGCACAGGAAAAAGAGTAGCACAACCATTGTTGGAGATGACCCATCTCAAAACCTCTACCGGTGTGCAAGCTTCGGACTGCCAACAGCCAATTGAGTGCGTGTCATGAGACTGTTGCCAGATTCCTAGGCCTCCATGCTGGTCAATGAAATACAAACTGCAAATTATAAATGAGGTATAAAAGAGCTTTATGAGAAAATAGTTTATTTGTAAAGTGCTCAATTAACACCTTACAATAAAAGTGCAATGTTTTTTCACTACCGCAATGCCCTTCCATAAGATTCTCACGAGGCAAAAACGGTTAAGATGCACACAATGATAGAGGTGCAAATATCCAAGGACCAAAACTATTATAGTTACTGTGTTTTAGCTATCGGTGGCAATTGAACACGGTAGTTCCTAGGCTATCAGCAAGTAAAGAGAACAACATATGGCAAAGATTTGTGAAGAACAGAAGCCAGTGGATTATATAAAGCATAACAGCATTAACGGTCATGATAACCTCCCATAGGTGAGTCAGATATTACGACATGCCAATAGATTAATATCCCCATGACTATCCAGAAATCCATAGCCAATAAAATCAACTATTTGACAAAATGCAATTAGAATGAATAGCCCACACAAACAGTCTACACAGCACAAAACACAATACTTCCAAGTCTAACGAACTTGGAAGCATAGTGATTGGATGTACTAACAAGCGACAGAAACATTATAAACGGGGATATATATGCATACCTAAACAAATATGGACAAGAATAGATTAGGTCAAAAATTATGTACACGAGAATCTGCTATTGTAGCCTCAGGCGATTAAAGAACACCAAGAAGTGATATTCGGGAGCCCAGTAAACAAATCCAACAACAGGTCCCCCTTTAATGTACTGCAGAAAACATAAAAATGTTGCAAAATCAGTGTCCTTTGCGGCAAAAAGGAAAGCATAAGCCATAGTTACACTTTCAAACAAGGGACACAACTTAACACGACAGTAGTGAATTTTAATACCTTTCCATCTAGAATGACAAGTTCACCATCAACCCAGCGAGGATTGCGAAATCCAGGCTCAGCAAGCCTTCCTTGCCCTTTATATCGAGCAACCTAATTTACAGATCAGATAACAACAAGCCCTCAACAAAGGGAAGGAAGGACATGGAAAAAATGAAAGAGAAAAGAGGGTTGATCTAAATCCAATTACAAAAGAGTAACAACATACCACTCCAAATTCTTCTGGAATAATGCCTTTATGTGGAAGCTGGTATCGTTTCCCAACCTTAGCACGAAAAGCCACCTGTTGAAAAGGGCAACGGAATGGCTCAAGAGCTAGGAAGGCAGAGATATAGACTACCAAGTTTTCTCCACTGACTGGAAGATGCTTTTCCCAGGCCAAGGCAGTCATAAACCAAACATTGATGCTCAAAAGGAATGCCAAAGTACCAACTGCCTAATACTAACAAAAAGCAAACAAACTTGGGACTTTGACTGTACAGCAAGGATTACAAACACTAGAAAATAACTGTTTATATAAACGACGCATAGCAAACAGACTTTTATTTTTTGAACATGGACTCATGACGAAAAAAATTGGTCTATGGAAAGAAATTGTTAATAAATATTTGGGGAATATGTAATTACTTGTCCAGCAGGTACATAGGGATCTCCAGTTAACTTTACAGCTTCCACGTATTCATAGAACTCAAGATTCAAAGGTTCCTTGGCCCCACGCTCATCTTGCCATTGACCATATTTTCGCTGCAGACATATGACTTCTGAGGTGTACAGCCCATGGGCACCAATGTACAGTCCTGATAAATATAGCCCAGTGTTAACAACATTCACTCTAATGTGTGCTTAAGGTAGATAACATAGTCCCAAAGCAGTGTGACTCTGGTATATAAAAGGGGAAAAGGACACAACAAGCAGAAATATTATAACATCTCCTTTGATGGCAGCTTATATGGCAGATTATTACCATTCAAAGGATCTGGAGATGCAGATATCTTAATCCGGTGAAAAGTTGTTGATTCATCGAGTGGTTGACGGTTTCGAGACTGACTGAGAGTAAGATTTATCAATTCACCAACATCTTTGAGCACCTGTGTGGTTGACCATAGGAACATAAACTAATGGAAACAATAAATGAATTCAACATATAGTATGCAAAGATAACTTGTGAATGTTGAACTGACCTTCAAAGGTATTTTCTCCCTACCAATGAATTTGGCTAGATCAAACATCACATGGTCTACATTGTGTTGACCTTGAAGCTTCGCTTTTCTATCAATTGAAGCCAACTCCTTGGAATCTTGCTGGTTGACATCTTTTTCTATAGAAAAGGAAAATGAACTCTTGCCCTTTTTCAATAGTTTAGCAGGTACCCTAATTGAGTCTTTTGCAGGCGCACTGCCCGAAAGCTTCTGAGCAACACCTTCAACAACAACTTTAATTGAAATTTCATTTTGCTCTTCATTATCAATGATTCCACTGTCAGCATCATTTCCCATCTCATCCCTGTCATTGCCACCTTCACCACTGCCTTCATCTTCTGCTTCTGTACTTTCAAACTCAATATCCTTTTCATCATCTTCATCGTCCATTATTCCCTCTATGACTTTCGTAATAAAGTCCTTGTCTACCTTTGCAGGTGCTGTTACCTTCAAAACCTTGACTTTCACACCGGGAATCATATCTTGCAAGACACCCTTGAAACCAGGCAATCCTTCACCTAGATCAGGAATATCTTCTGCGTCGTCACCCCCTCCAGTTTCTTCAGTACTCACAATATATAGTTGACCTTTATCTTCTGTTGGTCCTGCAGGGTTCAAGAGGCTAGAGGCACCTGAGGCATTAGAGGTTGACGTGGAAGGGTCGTGGAAAAGTCCTTTCCTTTTCAAGTACACAGCCTAAAAAATCATATGTCAAATAATCTTCTAACGTTAATCAAATATCGAACACTGTATTAAAACAACAACAGAAGAAGAAAAACACAACCGAAAGCTCTATCCATAGAGGAAAAAGTACACAACACATAAAAGAATGGAACAAGAATACCTGCTGTTTGTATTCACCCTTCTTATTCATTGTGAAAAAAATCTCAAACAAAGGAGCCCCTACTGCAGCTGTAGCCAGCTGGCTGAAAGAGTTAAAGGATAAATGATCAGCTATTACATTGTCCAAGAACAAGATCAAATTAACAAAACTCTTATGCCTTGATACTTCAGTAACAGCTTAATTCAGTTATCGGAAATATTTCTTTTAACTAAAATCACAAGGTTACCAGTCCAATGTAGGCTACCCGACTCACATAGCAGACAAAGATGACCATTAGCATCACCAGTCCAATATAGATGACCCAACTCACAAGCAGAAGAGAATGAGAATTAATTCCCACCACAGACAAGAAAACTTAATTATTTACCGGGGGCTATAACTCCTTGCCACGTATCTTCCATGCTCAGCTGTTATCCTTATGATCAGACCATATGGATCATGAGCATTCTCCGACAACCCAGACCACCAACCCACCTGAATGTGTAAGGATTTTTATATAAGAAATGGGCAAAGGAAAATCATTCAGAGAATCAAGATGATAGGTTGGGGATAACTAACCAGTCCAGCCCCAGCATTGTCTCTCAAGAAAGCTGCCTCATGGTAACGCTCCTCCGCCACAGCTTTCTAAAACATAAAAGCAACCACAGAGAATAAATAAATGGTTGATCAGAGACCGAATCCGGAATCAAATTAAAGAGCCGTTACATTGAGATGGGACATGGCCCTCCCAACGGCGTCGTTTGCAGCGGCAGCAGCAATTGCAACTTTCAACCTGGCCGCATCCTCGAAATCCCCCCTTCTTACTGCTTGAGCCAACTGCAACTGCACAGCGAGAACAGTTCGTAATTCTATTTTGAAAAGAAGAAGAAGTATATGCAATTGAGACCTGGGAGAAATACCTTGAGAACGGACACGATGCGTTCCTGCTCATCGATATCTTCAAAATGCTTTTTCCACCGATCCCAATCCCACTCATCCTTCTTCTCAATTGCAATATCTCTGTCAAACGACGCCGTAGCGGTGATGTTGTTGTTCTCTATGCGTTTGGCAGGACTGTAATCGCGGTTGGAATTGAAGTAGGATTCCAACCGTTTCATGGCGCTCTTTACGACGTCTTCCCATCGCCAAGAAGAACTACTACTGTTGTTGTCGTCTTTGTTGTTGTTGTTGGTATCGGAAGGATTGGAGCTTCGGCAGCGACAGAGAGAGGAGGGAGGAGGGTAGGAGGGGTAGGATGGTCTTTTGGCATGACGGAGGGACCTGCATGAGGAGGAAGAGGAAGAGAAAGAGAGGTTGTGAGGGGGCGTTGATGGCGAAATGGAAGCCATGGAGAGGAGAGCATGTGAGAGAAAAAATGAGTGAAAGGGAAGAAGAGGTGAGCGTCGAGAGAAATAAATCAGTCAGGTACTGGTTTTAAAAAATGGCTAGATGACGTCACTTAATCAGCACTCCTTTTTTAGTTATCTTTTCAAACTATAATCTTCCATATTAAAATGATTATTATTTTAAATTGAAAAAAGTGAAATAAAGAAAATAATTAGTGCCACGTAAAAAATCCGAAAATTCAATCTGGACAAATCGCATCGAAAAATAGGTTTTCTGTTATGAGAAAATGAAATTTTATTTTAATAGGTTATCTGATATGAGAAAATGAAATTTTATTTGATCAATAACAAAACTGAAGTTTTATTTGGATATCGAATATTTTATTCGAGAATAATAGAAAAACTGATTAATGCGAACCGAACCAAACCGAAGATAATTATGTTTCAATTTTATTAAAATAAACTTATAAAAATAAAAATAAAATAATCAAAAAATAATGCTCTCTCTGGACTCCAATAACTGTCATTTTCCTATTACTGTTCATAATACTTGTCATTTTATCTTTTCCGAAGCATATATTTTGTGCAAATGACAAAAAAAAAATATGCATCAACCCAATTTGATGATGGTGCGGTAATTTGAGTGGAAATTATGAGTAAAAATGAAACAATGTGGAATAAAATAAGATCAAAGATCATTGTCCTATGAATTTTKACTATTTCAAAACGTCGTTTATTGGAGTCCGGAGGGAGTAATTCAAAGCGACCTAAATTATTTTATATATAAAAAAATGACAGTCATTCAAATAGTAATTAATATTTAAAATTATTTACTAAATAGTTACTTTTCCATGGAAAATTTGACACAAAAACTAAATGATAATAATATCTTACTATATGTATATTATTTTTTATAGATATATTAATTTTTTTATATAATATTTATAGTATGATTAAAGTTTCCAAATAGTTAAATTTAAGTTTTAATTTTTCAATAATTAATCTTATGCCAAACATAAAAAAAACTTTTAAATTTATTTTAAGTAAAATATTTTACTTAAGCATGATAAATAACTAAATAATTACAATCTTATACATGAGTAATGTTTATTGTGTGCTTAATATGGTTACAATCTCTATCTAAATGTGTGCTTTTAGGTAGAGACTACTGATTCAAAGCAATTTTCTTCTCTTTTTGCAGAATTGAAGATCTAAAAGTGATTGAGAACAAAGAAGCCAAAAGTCTTGGAAATTGCCGGAGAAAAGCTAACTCTTGCCCTAAAAGGATTATGGAGTAGAATTCTTAAGTCTAGGCCTAGAATAAAGCCAAGCAGCAGAGCTTCTAGAAGCATGGACCAAAACCCAGAGTTTCAATGCCAAATGAGAAGGACGCATTTTGGAGAGATTCAAATGTCCTCAATAAAAATATATTTAGTTACAATTGTGATTTTATCCAACTGGATCATATACAATTTCAGATTTGAGATTTAGAAGATAATTTTAAGGGAGAAAATAATATTTAATCTTTCCCTTAATTCCGATGGAGACATCTTTTGATCTCTGATCACTTTTTGCTTTTTGAACCCAGCTCCTTTTGTCTTCTTCCTTAAAACAAGGGATTTTTATGCTATTACATTTTTATATTTTTCGTTAATTCTATTTATGTTTAACTAAACTTTCAATTCCTAGTGAAGGCAATAAAGGTTTATGATTCAGTATAACTGTGCGATCTAAATGTTTCTTATAGTTTTTGCATTTTTGCTTCTTCATTCATTGATTTATTGCCAATATTATTCATGTTATGTTTAGGCCTGATCATCTTAGATTTTAATTTGAATAATTAAAGTAGTTCCCAAAGGTTGCGGATTATAAAGCCTAAAGATAAGCAGACAACTAGATCGATTTCAGTCAGAAGCACTTTGAGACTATAATTAATGAACAATTAGGTTTAAAGGCTATAAGTGTACCTTAGTCCTGACCTATAGTTAGCCTTTTCTTGGATTTATCAATTGTCTAATTAAATCTTATAAGTGTACCTTTAAATGACTTGTTGTAGATGGAAATGAGGTAATCAAAGTGTACCTAATTGCTATAGCTACTCTATGAATCGAAAATAAATATCCTTGAATTAATGATCAATTATACTTGGATCATAACTTTGGCGTTGCCTTTGCTATGATCTTTCATCATATTTGTTCACCAAATCAACTCTGGACTTGTTCCACTTTAATTTGCATTGTTTCAATTGTTATTTTCTCAATCATTTCTAAAACCAAAAACACCCCTCATATTTACTTTTACTTGTTGTTTCATTGGTCATAAAGAAATACCAAAACTTACCCCTTTTTCCTGAGGATCAAACATCTTATCATTATCTACAATCTATTTTGTTTATTGGTATTAAGTTGTAATTATAATTTTTTTATGGGTTTGGCACCCGATCACATTTTAGCGTTGTTCTTGGGGATTTGTTGTACTAATTTTTTGTTTTCTTTGTGTATGAACAGGTCTTCTAGTTCAGGTTTTCCAAAAGAATGAATGGTTGATGCAAGCGAGGTAACTTTGGCGAAAGAAATATGAGATTTCATGATTTTTTTTATCCAATTTGTGCAGGAAACAAAGGCAGAAACCGCAAATATAGTGCAACAAATTGAATAACTCAACTCCTCAATTGAACAACTTGTGTCCTCTCTAGCACATGAGATGGAGAATTAGGGATGCACACCTTCAGAGGTTGAACCTAACGCAGAGCATGATGTTAGAGTTGTCTCATTGTTAAAAGACACGGATTTTTCATATTGTTCTGACACAACTCGTGGCCTAGAAGAATGTCCATATTGGGAGGCACAAATTATTGTCCAGCGTGATTACCCGAATTGATCCCATAATCATCCTGAAACTTTAGTGGATCAGGGGATGAAGGTTGAAGAGACTTGTCATTGCATCGAGCCAGAAGAGAATGTGAGGAAGATTGAGAAAGAAATATATGTGGTCATGAATTCCAAAACGGTTGTGTGAAAGGGAAGTTCTAAAATTATTTGATTTTATTGATCCTTTTATTGAATCACCCTTCACTTATAACCAATATTTTCTATTTTTTTTGCAAGGACCCAAAATAAAAATTCAATCATGTAATGGTTACCTGCAGAGTGCTTTGCAAGAAGACCATGTTTAATGTCATTTTTTTTTATAAATTATGTAATCATGTAATGGTTACGTGCGCCTATCTGATGTAAGGAGAGAGATTAAAAAAATTTCAATATCATTTTTTTAATAAATTAATTTTCATGTTAGCTAAATCTAAAGTAAATTTTTAGAATAACCAAACAGGTCTTAAGACAATTTTAAAATTAGGGTCATTTTAAAATTATGGTGTGATCTGTTAAAATTGACAAACATAGGGTATTTTCTGGACATTTGGTACAAACGTGGGGGTAATTTTGTGGCTTCTTTTATTTTTTTATTATACTAATTCAAGTATACTAACTATTTTGAATATACAAAAAAGAAAGTTATATAATGACCCACTGGATAAATTTTCTGGCTTCGTCCCTCATAATAGCTAGTAATTGAATTGTCTAGTTAGTAAAGAATATTAGTAAGAAAATATCATAAATAAAAAACAAAAATATTTATTTATAATGAATACTTTACTATAGCAATTTGCAAAGCATTCCATTGAATTATAATAGTTATTGATCATACTATTTGTTCATTTTTTATTGTATATGATTATTACTTTTTAATATATTTATAAAATACAATCTCAAATAGAAAATTAATCATTATAATAATAGTAAGGACTACTCCCTCCGTTTTCGTTTAATCGTCGCTGGCTA
>NBIL01143529.1:0-27651 GCA_002752925.1 Viola pubescens var. scabriuscula
CCTTCAAAGTAGAAGGTCGATAATGTCGGGCGGGAATAGTCTTTGTAAAGAATACTAGGAAGTGTCAAGTCATGTACATAACAACAGAATCAAAATGAAAACAACGGTAGGAATGGAATTAGTGAAATATCTTTTAATGAATGGGATCAAGCTCTGTAATTTAAGCAGAACCACAAAATCCCTCTTCAACGTGAAACAAGAAATATATTTATAAAATTCTTTTTTTTCTTTACCGTTGTTCCATAACTTTGTGCGCGTGGAACGCGTATGAACTCTGTGCGTGTGGGCGTTGTTCCACAGAAAGGCCTAGCTGACTAAGTCTGGCACAGTGGCACGTAACTCGACGCCCAACGGCATACTCCGCCGAACCAAAACGGTCGTAAAAATCAGGCTTTTGATTTTCGTGGTTAGTGAAAAATAATTAAAAAAGTTTTTTTTTTTAACTTTAAAAATGATTAAAAAGATGGAATCTTAATAAATGCAAATGGGAGAAGCTTTTTAACACGTGTTTTTTATTTGTTTTCCTTTGTTCCATTTAGAATTGACTTTGGATTTATCCATTCTCTGACATTTCGTAAACGCGAGACTTAGGTTGAAGATATATGATTTCATTACATTTTTTTGGTCGAACATATTTAATTTTTGGAGTTAACACGGACATATTGATAGTTCAATTCCGGATGGAGTAGTGAAAATCTGTTTTTATTTTAACGGTAAATATTGACCGTGATACATATTGTGAGATACTATCTTTGGACATAATTATATGCCGTTTTAGACTCTTTTTTTTTGTCTATTATATGTTGTTTTGAATAAAAAAATAGTTGTTTTATCAAAACCAAGCAAAAACCAAGCAAAATTTTCTGTTTGCCGTCAAATTTTGTTGGGTTGGTGGGGCTTTATCTGTCAAGTTAAGTTTGACTTCTATATACTCATCTCTTTGCTTCTTTGTTTTGATGTCAAATTATGCAGTACAAAATTCATCAGTACTATCACCTTAAATATTATGCAAAGATTTCCAAAACACATTTAATTATGCATAAGATCTTCAACTGAAATATAATCCTGAGAAATTAACGATGATAGGCCTCGTCCAATCATGAGCCCGGCCCAAAAGTTGCTAACGTGGGCCATGCTTAGTTAGAAGTTCGGCCAGATTCACTGTGCGGTGGGGCTGGGCCCTACTAGGCTTTACTTTCTTCTTTCCCTCGAAAAATCACACTATTAAACACACAAGCTAAATACTTACTTTTACTGCTTATTTTAAATTTGACGTTTCATCTTTCTTATATAGTGCTCCTTGTGAGATAAATATTTGACGTTTTAGTCCTAAAAAGATTAAAAAATTACAATTTAGTACTAATTTACTGAAAATCAAGCTGTCAAGTGGAGGTCTGCACTGAACTGCACCACCTTCTTCCTGTTCTGTCAACTCACGAATGGATTAAAAAATGAAAGATACATGGATCACAACAAAATTATTTAAAACTGCTCCCAATCATCTCTTTAAAAGTGTGCTTTTACTCCCAAGTAGTTTTGTTTTATAATTATTATAGTAAAAAAATGTACCTGTATTGTACAGTCCATTTTGTTTGTATTTCATGAAACTCTAGATGGAGTTATTCAAGATAAAAGTTACACAGTAGACATTTTAAACAGAACTTACAAATACTACAAAATACTAGTATTTCACATTTATGATAGATAAATGAAAACCAAATAGAAAACAAAAGCAAGGGTTAAACTAACTTTTACTCTAAAATAAATGTGCTTTTTAAAGGAAAGAAAAAAGTCAATTTGATAAAAAAATTATCAATTTTTAATTTAAATTTCGAGTTTGAATCTTTAAAATGAAATAAACCGTGGTGAGAATACTCAAATGAAATTAATGTTCTGTTTGTAAAGGATAAAAACTAAAAAGGACTTCAAAGATAAAAAAAAGCAAAGAAAAGAGAAAACCAAGCAAGATACTTTTTCCATTCACGTTAAAGCCCAATATGAGCCCAACCAGGCCCGTTTCATCAAAAACCACTCATCTTTAATAGTTTTAGATGACATTTAATATGAAAACAATTTACTTCTCTCTTAAAAAAACCAGATTTCATAAATTAGAGTGAGTTATAATTACTAATGAGAAGAATTAACTGCATCTTAATCCGTAAACTAAACTAAACTATCGCTATCATTGATTAAAGTGATAATAAATCTCTCTCATTTTTCTTCTTTCCTATCTGCCACTTTATATATTTTCCTCAATTTTCTTGCATTTTTTAAGACTATTTTATTTGAGATTATTAGATTAGATATCGACTATTTCAAATTCTAATCGGGCATAATTAATCCAGAAGGACGACGTCGTAAACAGAAAAGAATGGAAGTAAAGTAGCTTAATAAACAGTTTAATAATAATTAATTAAGGCTAAAATGAAAGTCTTAATTTTCTGTCACCTGGAAGTGTTAAATTACTGGCGGATAGCGGAAGAAGCTAAAGCAAGACGGATATTAGTGAGAGAAACAAAGAAAGTAGAGAGAGAGACATGGAGATGGACTAGGAAAAAAGGAAGTTCCTCAAGTTAGTTAGTAACAGTAAACGGAAGAAGAAGTTGCTGCTGCTGATATACGATATACAGGTCGAGAACGACGTGTCGTCGGGATAGTTTTTTGCTTGGTAAGTCTTTGGTTTGGATATATTTTCTTTTTGTTTCGGCCTTGTGTGTGATCGGAGAATCGGATGATATATAGTTTCGTGGGGCCCGATCGGCGATGTGCGTCGGAGGAGGAGGGAGGAGGCGGTGGTGGTGGGGGAGGAGGTTGCTGCTGTGTTGGAGGATTTAGTGAGTTGTCGGTGTTGGTGGAGAGTGGAGGATAAATGAAGAAAGGGAAAGGCAAAAATAACGGTTTGTTGCCAAATTCCTTGCGGATCATCTCTTCTTGCCTCAAAACCGTTTCAACTAACGCAACTACCGTTGCTTCCACCGTCCGGTCCGCCGGACAATCAGTCGCCGCCTCTATTTCCACCTCAAGCGAAGATCACAAAGATCAAGTAGGTCACTATTTCATCACTTCCAATTTCTACATACACATGTTTTAGTTCATCAAGTTTATTTACTGTCTGAGTATTCGAGAAGATTAATCAAGCTATGCGATCACTTGGTCTAGTTAGTTATAGAGGTGAATTATCAGGAAACTGTATTTTCTTGTTTGTGATCTTGTGTGAGTAAATGCTTACTTGAATGTTGCTGATCAGGTGACATGGGCTGGGTTCGATAGGCTAGAGCTAGGAGCGTCCATCTTCAAGCAAGTTCTGTTACTTGGTTACCAGAACGGCTTTCAAGTCCTTGACGTGGATGATGCTGCCAACTTTAGCGAACTGGTTTCCAAGCGTGATGGCCCGGTTTCATTTCTACAAATGCAGCCCTTTCCGGTTAAGGCTGGTGATGATGGCAATGAAGGATTTAGACAATCACACCCCTTGCTGCTGGTTGTTGCAGGGGATGATGCAAAGACTCCAAGCCTGAATCAAAGTAGTAGTCAGCTAGGTGGGGTGGGAAGAGAAAGTAAGGAGCCTTATTCTGGAAACTGCATCAACTCTCCTACATCTGTCCGGTTTTACTCCCTTCGCTCTCACAGTTATGTGCATGCTCTGAGATTTCGTTCAGCTGTTCGCATGGTTAGATGCAGTCCCCGAATTGTAGCCGTGGGTCTTGCAACTCAAGTAAGCGATCATTTGTCATAGTTGGACTTTGTTAGACATGATTTTGAGTTAAAATATTGTTGGAGATTGATATCACTCATATTTTTTGTGGCAGATATATTGCATTGATGCTCTCACTCTTGAGAATAAATTCAGTGTTCTTACCTATCCTGTTCCCCAAGTGGCTGGACAAGGAACAATGGGGGTTAATGTCGGTTATGGGCCCATGGCTGTGGGTCCTAGGTGGTTAGCTTTTACTTCGAACAACCCACTGGTGTCAAATACCAGCCGCTTAAGTCCGCAAAACCTCACTCCTTCTCCTGGGGTTAGTCCATCAACTTCACCTGGTGGCGGTAATCTTGTGGCTCGTTATGCAATGGAATCTAGTAAGCAGTTAGCTTCTGGAATAATCAACATTGGGGATGTGGGATACAAGACACTGTCTAAATACTGTCAAGAGCTGCTTCCTGATGGTTCTAGTTCTCCGGTTCCATCAAGTTCTGGCTGGAAAGTGGGTAGGCTTGCAGGAACAGATAGTGATAATGCTGGGATGGTAAACTTTCCACTGATCCCTACCTCTACATGATTAACCACAAATAGTACCATGAAAATCTAACTATGTACTATGATCTCGGAATTTAAGTATAATATTCATTATCTTTTATTATAAAGCTACGAGCTAGTTTGTTTTTGTAAAACTATAACTCACTATGGGTTGACAACCCATTCTTATCATGATTGCGGAATGATGATTTAGATGTTCTGATGAAATATTAATGTTCGCTCAAATGCTAGAATTTTGAAGCCAGAACTAATGTGCCAAGGCGACTATTATTTCTTGTATTGATCTCATTGAAGGAAATAGCTAAGTGTTTTCATTTGGTCCATAAAACAGAGAATGAGAAGGAAAGAAAAGAGATGTTATGGTGGCTGGATGCAAGAAATTTGTTGCTTTCCAGAAACTGTTGGGCCAGATCTTTTAGATGATAGTTTAGCCTTTTGTTGTTATGATATAATTTTTCTTGATAGAAATAATTTATTGCAGGTTGTCATCAAGGATTTTATTTCTCGTGCTGTTATATCCCAATTCAAAGCTCATACTAGTCCTATATCAGCACTGTGTTTTGATCCTAGTGGGACCCTTCTGGTCACTGCTTCAGTTTATGGGAATAACATCAATATATTTCGGATCATGCCATCGCGTAGGCAGACTGGATCGGGTATTCAGAGCTATGACTGGAGTTCTTCTTATGTTCATCTTTATC
The DNA here is from genome assembly GCA_002752925.1 of Viola pubescens var. scabriuscula. NCBI lineage: Eukaryota > Viridiplantae > Streptophyta > Magnoliopsida > Malpighiales > Violaceae > Viola > Viola pubescens. Next base: position 4,960 of record NBIL01143529.1, read on the forward strand.
GGCTGCATCGCGGAATCACATCAGCTGTCAGTATTAATTTCACATTAATTTCTTAATTACTCTCCCTTTATGTTCACTATGTGGTTTAAAGTCATTAATTTGTGCTTGTGTGCATTTTTACTGGACAGATGATCCAGGATATATGCTTCAGTCAGTATAGTCAGTGGATTGCAATTGTGTCATCAAAGGGAACCTGCCATATTTTTGTCTTATCTCCCTTTGGTGGTGATTTTGGGTTTCAGTCTCTTAGTTCTATGGGAGAAGAACCATCTCTTTATCCAGTCTTATCTCTACCTTGGTGGTTTGCCTCATCTTTCTCTGTGAGTCAGCATTCCTCTCCCCCCCCACCTCCTGTTACCCTTTCTGTGGTCAGCAGGATAAAATACAGTAGTTTCGGATGGCTTAACACAGTTGGAAGCACTGGCGGCTCTACAGCAGGAAAGGTTTTTGTGCCATCTGGTGCTGTTGCTGCTGTATTCCATAATTCTATATCCCAGAGCTTTCAGCATGTTAACTCAAGAGCCAACTCCTTGGAGCAGTTGTTGGTTTACACTCCATCAGGTCATGTGGTTCAGCATGAGCTTCTTCCATCAATGGGGCAAGAATCAGGCGATGGCGTTTCAAGGACCCATTCAGCCTCACTTATACATGGTCAAGAGGATGACCTGAGGGTGAAAGTTGAACCTGTTAAATGGTGGGATGTATGTAGAAGATCAGATTGGATCGAAAGGGATGAATGCATTTTTGGTAATACAGATGGGCATGATGTTGCTGAAACGATTAAAAGTAAGTCAGGCAGTGAGCACAGTTTTAGCATGGATTTGGTGGACATTAATTGTGATACCAGTCATAAAAAGTCAATGGCACATTATTCTGGAAAGCCCCATGAGAGGTCCCACTGGTACCTATCTAACGCTGAGGTCCAAATACGCTCTGGGAGGCTGCCAGTCTGGCAAACATCTAAGGTATTTTTTTGACTACAGCTGTGATGTGTTGCCCATTTTATTCATGCTATATTGTGGTTATGATTTTTTGTTGTTGATTGTTCTAGATTTGTTTCTATGCAATGGATTTTTCAAGATGCAAGAGTTATGGTGGTGCAGAGCCTGAAATTGAAAAGGTTCCTATCCATGAAGTTGATATAAAACAAAAGGAATTGTTGCCAGTCTTTGATCACTTTCATAGCATCAAATCAACTTGGCATGAAAGGTGATGAATCACTCTTTCACCTCTCAGCAGTCATTATTGTGATTTTAAATATTCTGGTAATGATTAAGTTTTCTCATAGGTTGTGGAAATCATGTCTTGTCTCCCAAAAAGCTGTTAAGCTAGCTATAAGTTCTTGGTAATGGATCATATCTGCTAGTTTACTTGAATTCAGCTAACATTTTCGGACGTATCACACAAGTCTGTCTAGTTCTTAATTAATTCAACATTCCGTTAAATGTGTATTTGGACATGCAGTTGTTCCATTTCATCTGGTCCATCTTATGTTCTCAAGCCCATCAGACAATTATGTTGTTTTTGCAATAATTTTGTTCATAAACTGCCAAGAAATTTCATCACCATCTGTGTCTACTACTGAACAGTGAGGTTGCTTAAAAGTTTTTTTTTGTCAGCAATGTACTTATAGTTTTATTTTGGTGTTTCCTTTATTGTGGAATTCAGTTGTTCATTGGTCCAACGTAGTATAGTAATTTCGCGTAGATGCATCATTGGCTGGTGCATCTTTGTCATCATCTTTTTGGTACAGTGTCCTTGTTGTTGCTAACTTAGGCGCCTTGGCCTCTTCTTCAGGAGCCTTGCTGGAGGCAGGTATCTTCATTCACCTTCCTCAGGGCTTCATCAAGTTGAAGGGAAGATGTCTCAGGAGACTGTTATTTGTCACTCAAAGCCTGCATCTCTTAGCTCTACTGGAAGTTCAGAATGTGGTAAGCAATGACGTATGAGTAATTTCATTCATTCAAAAGCAAATGGCTCTTGACTTGCCTAGTTCTTGGCAATATACCTACACGCAGTAGATCTAGTCTGCAGCCTCTGCGTCCTATTCTTGGTCTTGGTGTGGTTATTGGGTCCCACTACTGAATCGCTTCTGTTGTTGATTATGTTTCTGTAATCTTGATCTTTGTTATACCTGAAAATGAACTATTTTCTTTTTTGGCAGGTTCATCAAGAAGAAGTGATCATTTACTTGATTTGGATCCAATGAATGGTGAAAAAATATATATACCTGCTGGCCATGCTTTGAATGATTTCTACCCTGATAGAAGAGGCAGCGCTACTGTTGAATCAACTACAGTAGATCCAATCTTTTTGATGAATGAGTCTTCCCTAGCTGATCCCCAGAATATAGATACTCGTGTTGGCACTTGTATTGAAAATGACTTGCCTTCATCTGAGGGTTACATAGGAAGAATTTTGACTGGAGAAACTCTAACTTTGAACACCAATAGAGCTGGCAACCACTTAGTAGCTGCTGAAACCTGTGATTCACCTGTGAATATAGCAGGAGGGCCTAGTCTTGGCCCAAAAGAGAAGTCGGCACATTTTGGGCTATCCTTTCAGGAGGAGCACTGTAAGGCATCAGACCTTGGTGAAGGCCTGAGGTCGACAGAGATTGTAGCTGATGATGCTGACAGCAGCAGTAGCCACTGCGAGAGGGAGAAGCCTGAAGAGGATGGGGAAAGTGATGAATTCCTTGGCGGCATGTTTCTCTTCTCTGAGGAAGGTAGAAATGTTGAGCTAAATACCTCCTTAACTGATTGGCAGTAGGTTCTCGAATTACATTATCTGAATATTTTGTTCCTCTGCTCATTTCGGCATATACTTGATTCTTTGACAGGTTGATCGTCAGCTCTCGAGTACTGAAGGTGGCGCTCAGAGTTGCGATGTTCACAATCTTGTTTGGGAAATAAAAGATATCTGAATGACTGAAGTAAGCAGTGATTGATGTGAATAAGCGGGTTGCTGCAGGTGGCGAACCGTGCTACAACAGCATTGTCAATGTATGTAACCATCTCTCTCCATCTCTTTGTACATTTTGTAGATGAAAAAGAATTGAAAGAATTGTGAGGGTAGTAGCTTTTATGGGGGCAGAGGTGAAGTTTAAAAAACCTGCTGTTAACCCTATATCCTATCTGTACATAAGAACTTGGTGTGAGCAACTCTCCAAGCTGTATAACGATATATTTTTTTAATCCCTTGTATGAAAAAATAGAAAAAAAGAGAAGTAACGATAGAAAAAAAAGGAAAAGAAATATGTGTTCATGTTGTGCTCGTCGTAAATTACTTAAAATAGTTTAAATCTATAATTCTTTCTGATCCCACTACAGAATCATACCCCTCTAATGCCACCGCATCACTGCTGTGTACATCTTCCATTGATTTGATTTTCTGTTATATATATTGTTTTGATTCTCTGATTATATTTAAGTGTTTTTTTTCCTTGACATATGTATGTAATATATGCATGGATGATCTTTAAAATCCTTAAGGTACCATTTAAGTGGAGGTTTAGTTTGGACTATCAGAGAGAGAGAAAAGAAGAAGGTGACAATTAGTTCTGTGATGCTGACATTGTTTGAACATTGTTTGTGGACTGGACAGGCACCTGAGCCGCCCCTTCCTTAGCTCTACGCCTCTACGTCTTCTTAGTTAGGACACGTGTTGGATTTGGAACCAACACGTGCATAAGTAATTGACAAAAACATTTTCAACTAATGTGTTAATTATATTTGTTATTGAAAGGTAAATATTCTCCAATCTTTTTACCGTCTCCCTAATCTCATGTCGCATTTAGATGGTAAGTTCATCTAATTTTGGCGTGCAATAAACTAAAAATGGCTGTCATTTTTTAAATATATCATGGCACTAGTAATTAATAAAATAATAAAAAATAATAGAAAATAGAATGAGCATGGGTTCTAATTTCGTGCCGAAATCTGAAATTAGATATTTAACGAATATGTACAATATGAGTAACAGTTTGAGCGAACATTAGTAGGATTCAATGACAGAAGTATCGAGATTTATCTGTTAAGAGAAAGAACAATAATCAAATGGACAAAATTAAAACATTTCTCCATTGTTAACCAGAATAAAGTTTGAAACTTGAAGACTTTAAAATATATAAATAAATTAGTAAAAGAAAAGAAAGGACAGGTATTCCCATGGACACATCCGCATGGGATAAAAAAAGGTTTTTGTAGTGGACCATTGTCCTAATATAAAAAGTCTAAGGTGCCTAAGAAAATTGACGTTAAAATTTGACAAAAAATGTTGTTGGGTAATCCACTTTTGGGAAGTGATTAGTGAGTTCCATAGCAGCATCAATATTTCCAAAACCATCTTCCCTGCATAACGTTTCTCTTCTCTTCTATTCTGTTCTTTCGTCGGAATCGAGAGACTCCTCTCCCCTTTTCTTATTTATAATCCCATCTCCTGTTTTAGATTAGTCCATTAACCTGTTTTGCGACTTCATCGATGGACGCCCTAAGCCAACTGCTCAGACAAACCGCTGACTTCTCTGCTTCTCTTTATCGCGAGGTCTGTTCATTCAACTGCTCGCTTTCTGATATCTTGTCTTCCTTTTTTTGAAAGTTTTGGTTTTTATGAATTTTCTTAGAAGGGTGATGTGATTTTTTTGAGTTAATTTTTATGGTTTTGGTGGAATTTTTTATTTTATTTTATTCTATTGATGGGTGTTGTTGGTTTTCTTGTATAGGGGTTTGTCGATGACCAATTCACTCAGTTGCAGAAGCTGCAAGATGAGAGCAGTCCTGATTTTGTTGTGGAGGTTGTGTCCATGTTCATTGTCGATTGCGAGAAGCTTGTTAACGAAATGGCCAAAGCTCTGTAAGCTTTTTTTTCTTTTTTTCTGGTTTTTTTGTGTGTTTACCTTTTATCTTTTCTCTGTTTTCCTTACACAATAAATTTACTAGGCTGACAAGAAAAAGCTTTTGATTGAATTGTTCTTTGTTCTATGCTCAGAGAATCGCCCGTTGTGGATTTCAAACAGGTGGATTCACATGTTCATCAATTGAAGGGTAGCAGTTCCAGGTATTCTTCTATGTTATCCTTTTTTGATGTGTAGTGTCTTTTGAAAACGAAAATTTATCTTATTACTTGTAGAAGAAGTTGCAAACAGTATATAACACATAAATGCTGGATCGATGCTAATGGAGTGCTGGGGAAAATCCAACGCTCCATCCGTTGTGATCGATTATAAGATTATTGCTTGTGGTGGACCCTTTTTCTAGCCATTTATATGTTTGATTGTTTCTTTATTCTTTTGATTAGAACATACTTCCTTTTATGGTTAACAGCATTGGTGCTGCGAGAATAAAAAATTTGTGTGGTGCCTTCAGGACCTTTTGTGATGCTCAAAATCGCGACGGGTGAGCTTTTTGTCATGCTTATATTGCTTTTTGGCTCTTTAATGCAATGCAAAATGTGTAGTGTTCATTTTAAGAGTTTCCCTTGTAGAAAACTTTGGAGTGAATCTTTGTTGGTTATTCAACGTGTGAAAGAAGTAGATACCTGAAACCTGTAACATCTAGGATGGGTACTTATTTTTGTCTGAATTTCTCGCGAGTGTATCGCAAAAATATACTGGTTCCCGCTTCAAAAAAAATGTTAAACTTCCCATGGTTCTAATACGAATAAAAAAGAAGTTAAGAATAAGAATATAATATAGAATTAAGAATAGATATAATTATATCATGGATCTGTGTTGAATTCTTAGTTACGTGTATCAATCAAATTAATTTCGTTATGATGGCGGTCAATTCAAAGGTGAGGGTTTTTCATGTTTTGTGACTTGCATTGAGAAGTCCGAACTCCGAACACGAGATGGGAGATGAGAGATACCTTTCAGTCAGCTGTCCAAATTAGTAATTAGGTGGAAATTGAGTTAAATATAGGATAGCATCTGGTCTGAAATAATTTTTTGGATTTCATAAGAGTCTTGCTTTGGAACTGGTATGTACTCGTTGCACTACTCTCTTATAGTAACATTCTGCATTTAGAAGGAATTTGAAAGATTAATGGGAACCTTTGTTTTTAAGTGTTTGTCTTTGATGATCCATTCCTTATGTAGTCTTCAGCTACGCGTTCTTGCATGTTGGTGGATATGCTTTCTCTGCTTTCTTAGTAAAAGAATTTATTGTTGGTGCAGTTGTGTGAGATGCCTTCATCAAGTGAATCAGGAGTATGCACAATTGAAGATGAAGCTTCAGACTTTATTCATGGTAACTTTCAGACACTATATTCTCAAAAACCTTTGATAGCTTTCTAGGATGAATCTGATCATCCTAGGAAGAATCTCCATATATTCACCTCGTGTTGCACTAGATGAGACAAACTTATTGCTTACACACCATTGAAGTTGAAGAAAAAGAAAAAAAACATAGAAAAACTCAAACTCTTATTTATTCTTTGGATGACCAAAGAACGACTAGCTGCTTTACTCCTACCCAGAATTTCTCTTGATGTTAGTGTGCCATTTGTCATCTGATACAATACTTTTTTGTGTTTTCTTTATGGGCATTTTAGCTCGAGAGACAAGTTGTTGCAGCCGGTGGGTCTGTTCCTGTGTTGTAAGAGCTACTGCGGATGCTATCTCCTAGTGCGACAACACAAACAGAATGGTGAAAGGTTGATGTTTACAGAGGTGGATCTTTTTTTGAGAGTTTGTTTTTGTCTGTTGTTGTAGCTCTAAAGTTAGCCCTCCTTTGACTTGCTGAAACTTTCAATTTTAGGAGAGTGACAATGGTTATGAAGCTTTTTTATACATTTGCCAATGCGAGGCAGATATACTTTGCTGCTATTCAGTGGAGTAGCCCAGTTGTTGAGGATAGAAAAGCCCATGTTTTTTTTCTCCATTTATTGCATTTAGGGCACACATACCCTTTTGATGTAGTATGGATGGATTCATTAAAATGCACATGATGGATTTGTATATACCAATTGTAGGCAGATGGTAAAACATGGGCCGACCATGATTGTGAGGATTTTTGTATAACAACAAATGACCTACGTGGCTAATTTGTGGGTCATCTAGTAACTATGTATAGTAGCATGTACAATCTCGCAGGTTCGAACGAGCAAGATCAGTCTTAATTTAGTAGATTTAGGGATACAATTTCTTTAAAAGTCAAGAGTTTAGGCGATGCGAATGTTATAAGATGTGTAATATTGGTAACTCTTTACTTTTACAACAAGTTCAATACATTTTACACGTAGAATTGAGGAAATAGTAGAACGTGGGGGAAAAAGAGGAGGGCAGGTTGGTTGATATAAAAAATGCGTAGCTGTGCGGAAAGAGACAACACGCACGAGATTTGTATAAAATCTGGAATTGCTCCGAGTAAAGTCAAGAGATGAGCCTCATGGCTCCATGATGGTGGAATGCCAATGTAGTATGATTATTACTCTTGAGGGTTGAGTTGGGTATGAATTGATTATTTTATTTTATTTTCTGTAATATTTGGTTGTTGGGTTTGGTGCAATGAGACCACATCCATCTCCATAACAATTTATCATTCCTGGACCCATTTTAAGAGGGGATTTTTTGTTGTAGAAAAGAGAGAGTAATTTGATGTTAAGAGATTGTTATGTGATATATTATACTTATGTGGATATTTTGATATTGGCTAGAAACAAACCTTTTATTCTATTTCGTGAAACTTACTTACGGCTATTAAATGAGTGTAAAATAAAGTTGAATTAGAGTACATAAAAATGGACCGAAAAGTTTAGAATAAATGTAAATCATCCAAATTAAAATTTGTTATCGGTTTAGCAAGCTCATTCTATGATTTAGACCTATAAAATAATAACAAATTACTATTTACTTTTTGTGGAATTTGGTAAAAATGGAGTTAGAAACTCGAACTAACACAAAAGGATCCCGTGGAAACAGAAGAAGACAAAACAGAAGATAATGATGGACTAATGGAGAACACTCCAGCTGTCAACGCAACCACTCCACTCCACCACAGGAGGAGAGGAGGTACCATGCTGTTTCCGTGCCCCTCAATCCTTTCCTTTTTCACCTCTCCCTTTCTCACTCCCCCAAACAGTCCGTATCTATAGTCAACGTGTCAATCCACCACGGTCGGTGACATTAAATACCATACCACGCTTGTTCACCTTAACCTAAGAAAGTACTCCAGGGAACAAAGAAAAAAGGAAAAGAAAGCTTCGCTCCGTTCGGTCGTGTTACTTAATTGCTTGCTCCGCAGGGATCATCACCTCTCTGTCACGTGATCCTCGTCCCGAACCACCAGTCTCCGAACCTAGTCACTTCTCCACGTAGGCTCGGAAAGCCGTTTGCCTGCACAATTCCCAAGAACCAAACCCAAAAAAACAACCATTAAAAAAATAAAGAAATAGTAAACAAAAAACATCCAAACGTTAACATCCATTACACACTTCACTCCTCTCTGCTCTGTAGCTGCAGCAGAAAACACACAGACACAGAAAAGAGAAGCAATCCATCTTCTTCCACAAGCCAATCCCACAAAAAAAAAAAATCAAATTAATTAGTGAGTGATCGGCAAGATTCAACAAGTTGTTGTAGTCTCTCCTTTTGCTTCTCTTCAAAGCCATTCTTCCTCTGTAATCCATCTTTTTTTTTGCTCATTGTTTCCCCATTAAAAGCTTTCACGCCCCATTTCTTGATTTTTCCTACCAGAAATCGGTCTATCACGGGACCTAAAACCCTTTTCCTCCTATAAAAAACCCTTCCAATTCCTCTGCTTTCCTTCACTGCTTAGCTTCTTCTTCTTCTTCTTCTTCTTTCTGCCACAAAAATGGCAAAATGCCCCATATCGATTTCATGGGTTTTACTTCTACTTCTCTTAGCTTTTAGTAATAAATTGTTGTTTGTTCAATCCATTCTTGACCCAATTGATTTCTTAGCTCTCCAATCAATCAGAAAGTCATTAGATGACATGCCCGGTTCCAATTTCTTCGCCTCCTGGGATTTCACTTCCGACCCCTGTAACTTCGCCGGCGTTTACTGCGATTCCGACCGAGTTATCTCCCTCAATCTCGGCGATCCAAGAGCCGGTTCTCCGGGCTTAATCGGCCGGCTTGACCCTGCCATTGGAAAGCTCTCTGCATTGGCCGAGTTATCCGTCGTACCGGGCCGAATCATTGGCTCAATCCCGGACACCATCTCTCAACTGAAAGGCCTCCGGTTTCTCGCCATCAGCCGAAACTACCTCTCCGGCGCTATCCCGCCGAGTATCGGCGAGTTACGCAACCTTAAAACACTCGATCTCAGCTACAACCAACTCACCGGCGCAATCCCACCGAGTATCGGGTCTGTACCGGGTCTCTCCAATCTCATGCTCTGCCACAACCGTCTCTCCGGTTCAGTCCCTCCTTTTCTCTCCGAAACACTGACTCGGCTCGACTTGAAACACAACGATCTCTCCGGTTCACTTCCTACCCTCCCTTCCTCCCTCCAATACCTCTCCCTCTCCTGGAACCGGCTCAGCGGTCCGGTAGACCGGGTCCTGACCCGCCTTGACCAAGCCACTTATCTGGACCTGAGTATGAACCAGTTCACTGGCGGCATTCCGGGTCGGGTCTTCTCATACCCGATTACGAATCTCCAACTTCAAAGGAATTCATTCTCCGGTCCGGTCCAACCGGTTGATCAGGTGGCCATCCCAACCATTGATCTCAGCTACAATAGACTGTCGGGTCAAGTATCACCCATGTTCTCGAGCGTGCAGAATTTGTACCTCAACAATAACCGGTTTACGGGTACGGTTCCGGGTAGTTTGGTGTCCCGGTTGATGGATTCGGGTATTCAAATACTGTATTTGCAGCATAACTACTTGACCGGGATAGAGATTAATCCAACGGCGGAGATTCCTCTGAGCAGCTCGCTGTGTCTGCAGTATAACTGTATGGTCCCGCCCGTACAGACTCCTTGCCCGTTGAAGGCTGGGAAGCAAAAGACTAGGCCTACTACACAGTGTAATGAGTGGAGGGGGTAAACTTGGGATTTCAATTTCGGAGCGAGGGCAAAATGTGGGAAGGTTGGTACAAAAAGAAGTTTCTCTTTTATGTTTTTTTTTTGGTTATTAAGACCTATTTATTTTGGATTCATTCATTAAATTTATTTTGGAGAGATAATGATGATTAATAAGACAAAGGATGTTGATAGATTTGGGAAAAATGTAGTTATTCTATATGGGGAAATCATATTCATCATTGTAAAAGTTGTTATAGGATTTTCTTTTCTTTTTACGAATAATGTCTTGAGCTTATGAAGTTGTAAGCAATAGTTTAATTGATGCTAATACATGTTTTCGAGTTAGGAATCGAGTTTCGTTTCTTTGGTTTGAAATTAAACATATTTTGGTGTCTGTTTTAAATGAAGGAGGTGGTTGTATGCTCTTCAGGCTTTGCAGAAGGTGGAGGCCTGAAAATGAGGCAGCTGAGACTGAGAGGTAGAAATGAGTGAAACACACAAGACAAGCATTCATGACGCACGCACTTATACACCTCTTTCCATGTATACAGATAAAGCCAACCATTTTATGCCTTAAACGTAGCTATCACTACAGATGTATATTCTAAAAAACCAATCAAGACAAGATAGTAGGTTGTTTTTTTTTAGGATATTACGACGGGATGAGTATTTTTTACAATGATTCGTGTGCATTCGGTGCGATAATATAAGATCAAAGGGTGTGTGGTGGTGGGCATGGACAAGCACAAAATGATGGGATTTGTTAGTGTTTAGGTAATTAAAATGATAATATTGTTTTCTTTTTGCGAACACAAAATATACGTAGGAGTATTTAAAATTTTCTCGTGTATACATTCGGATCTCATTATCACTCGCTGAAAAGCAAAGTAGTTCAATATAATCTTTTGCACGTTGACACACAGTGACTAGTATTTGGGAGGTGGTAGTAGTTGCAATTAGCAAAGCAGTCAAAAAAGATAGTTATCAAAATCTGCATCTCCACTTTCACCTTTGTTTTTTAGGTCAAACCTTATTACCAAAGATCTTTGCTCATCTCACCACAAAAGCAGGAAAATTGAAGAGAAGCATCGTTTTTTAATCAAAGGGTGTAAAATTAAAATCTCACTTTTTTTTAGAAGAATCTTATAATTACAAGTCCTAACCCACTTAAGTAGGGGCCCTTATGGATTTGATTATGTTTGTCCTTATAAAGGGGTCTTTTTTATGATTCTTTTCCAAGTAAAATCCCTCTCATTGGTTTTTGATTTAAGAAATTATTATTCAAAATGGGCCCCCATTTCTTTTAAGGGCCTTCAATAATGCTAAGGCCCACCCCTCCTAAAATGATTCTGCTAATTGTGGGTGACCAAATACTCCCATGTAAAAATAAAATGAGGTATTTAATTCTTCCCTTTTTGTTCTGGTAACAGGCATTTATTCCAGAAATCACTAAAAAAGTAACGAGCAATAAAAAAATATTAGCCACCCAATATGGAGAAAACATTAAAAATCTCAAAATTATTAACCGCATAATAATATTTATTCTTTTTTTTGTCACGTACATGTGTTCTGAATCAAAATATATTTTAGACGATCTGAACCAAAAGTATCCGAATGAATAATAATTTTGCGCGTTTCTAAGAAAATGCATGTTTTGTACGTAAACCGCTTATTGGTTCGATATCCAGAGCGATATTTATTTAATTAAAAGAAAAGAAGAAAAAAACTGTCGTTTATGTACAAGTAAATCTTGAGGCTGTAAGAAACAAAGAATTCATATAGTACATTAGCTGATTACAATTTATTTGATCATAGCGCCAAAATGAAAGGAAAAAAAGAAACATTTACTGTATTTCTTTTCATAAATAGGTCCTATATTTTTACAGAGCAATTCTTGTTTCAATATAACTGTCTCCTCCAAATTCCCCTCCTGGTAGAAGCAATTGGAGCTTCTCCACTTCCAGGGAACTCCCATTTGACGACGTCACCATCCCACGACGAGCTAACCAGCATCGGATAATACGGGTGCCAACTGCAATCTCTTACAGGTGACTTATGATGTTTTAGTACCGCAACTTGGGCCCCCGTCAACTGTAGAGAATCACCAGATTGCGAATCATATCTCATGCAGTTGGAAATCATTCAGAGCATACAGGAATGCACGATCTATAGGCCAATAACTCATTACTCGTGAAAGGGATAATAGAAACAAATTATGAGCACACTTTGCCATCTAGCAATATCAGGATCTGCATTAGCTTTCGGTACTTACCAAGTCATAAACATAAACGCAAGAATCGTGGGATCCAGTGTATATGTACTTTTGCCCAGTGCTGCGAAAAGGAGGTCAAGAAAATAGAAATGTCAATGAAGTTCTAAAACCTGGCACTTCTATGGCAATAAACGGATCATCATTTGAAAAACAAGATACAAGCATGGCACAGGCATGATAAGCTAATTAATACTCAGGTGGCAGCAAGTCATACAGAAATGAATCTATTGGCAGCATCTAAGACTAGCCTCGTAAAGAGCTTTTGCGCTTTTAAATGATCATGACAAAGAGGTTGTTGAAAAGAGACAGTACATTAACACTCACCTGTATTCAGGGGAGAAATAGCAACGAATGAGAGTACGCAATACCGAATGACCTTTGAACGTAGCAACTGATTGATCACAGGGGTGTTTAACAGATCGTGCTTCAGCTGGGTAGTCCATCCACCTGTAGTCCCATTCATAACCCCTGAGCCCAAAATTCCTGAATAAGCAACAAATAAAAAGAAAAAAGGTCAGCCTTGCTACAAAGGTTCTTGGAATGTTTTTTTTTTAAAAAAAGGACAGCACAGCTCAAACTATCTTCAATCATGCATTATAGCTACAAATGTTTTCCTTAAAAAAACTGTAATGTCCACAAGCAAACAAACCGGCATGTTAATGATTGGCTTCATTGTTTGGGAGCTTGACAAACAAATTATCAACTAGATATATCAAGGAAGACAATATACTCAGGCCAGATTTTCAAGAATGAAAGACAGAAGTCAAAGGGAAATGTATGAGAAAGTAGGCATACCGGCTAGCATTGGCACCCATTTTTCTGATATCCCAAAGTTTAATAGTTTGGTCTTTACCATTCGAGATCAAGTAACGTCCATCTCCACGACTATCAAGAGAGGTAATGCCTTCCAAGTGTCCCATCAGGACTCCTGCTGGCTTCCCCTTTGCAATAAAACAACGGCGATCCCACACCTATACCAAATTGTGTGTATCCAATACCCTCTGTTCAGTACTTAACATTGCAACACAAGACAAATGTCTCCTATTTGTTTCCAGATAAGCATTAAGATCCGCTTGAATAAATTTGATACCACAGCATTGTGACCACTGGTGGCATATCATCCTTACATCGAGAATTAAGATTGTGAAGAAAAAGGACTTCCCACAACACTTTATTTCAACTCAAAAAGTAAATTGATACCAACGACACTGAAGTTTAACAACAGGTTCCTTTGACACAATGTTCCGGAAGATGCTAGGTTCATCCATATGAAATCTTAATTGAACAGAAAACTCCAGAGTTCACCAAAAGTTAGTCTAACTCACCTTGCAAAGATTATCATCACTGCCAGAATAGATAAGATGGCCACTTTCATCAGCAAAGCATACAGTGTTAACATCAGACTGCAGGATTGAACATAAAAAGGTAAATAAGCAAGTAAAACTCTAGAACCACTTTCAAACTAAAATCTCACAAGAGAAAAGGAGAATGGAAAACACCACGCAACCAGAAAATAACTATAAAGCACACCTCTCCGCGAGGCTTTCTAACAAAATGATATGTCATCACATGATCCAATAATTACAACAGGAAATGCATTCCATTTCCAACTTATCATAATCACTTTACAAATAATGCTAAGAAAGTCTCTAAGTTGTACCCCTCAACATAATCAGCTACAGTACCAACACAATTGATAATCAATGTAGATGAATTTCAGACAAAGAAAAGGGCTGAATAGAAGTCGTTTTCAATTTCATGAATGTATGTGCATTTAGGAAATTTAAACTGCTCCTATTATTGACTTTTATTTGAGGTCTGTATTAAACAAGGGTTTCAATATTTCTTTCCTAACACAAATTATCAGTGAAAGGATAGAAACTTTATAAAGGATCTTATTGCATTATGCTTTGGGCGAGATTGATGAGTTTAGTGGACGTTTTGAGTTTATATTATTGATCACTGAAGAATCCATTTAGACTTTTATGTTGCTTTGGGAACAAACCTTGTTGCCAACCTCAAGGGATAACCTAGTGCTAATTTTAGGCTAATTCGGTTTATACTTCCCTTTAGTCCTACATTAGAGTCCTGTCCTTGAGCAACTTTGCATCAGATAGCTGCTTTCAACACTACCACTAATGTCGTTGAAATCCAAGGGAAAAAAATGAACCCAACAATTTACAAACCAATGCAGGATAAGATATTCAATAAGTGCTTGAGTTTGACAGAACAAAGAATAAGGTTTAACAGCGCAAAGCAATGAACATACCTCGTGTGCCAAAATTCGAAGGGAGAGCTTATTAGCTTTAAGATCATAAACATATATAGAGTCATCACTACTTCCTGCGACTAGTTCACGACCATCAGTAGAAAATTTCACAGAGAAGATCCCAAAAGAATAGCCCCCATCATCAGCAGCTGAAAAATCCAGTCCATCGTGGATCTCCTGCAAAATTCATGGAATCATCTTTGAAGCAATTTTATCAGAAACATGGCCTACTTCACAAAATCCATTAGTTGAACATCAACACAGAGAAACTTGACAGCAATTTGGCTGTGATTCAATCTTGCACTCTCGCCAACAAACGAATCCCCAATGCAATTGCACCAGCTTAAGAAAAACAAATATGAGTTGATAATGTGCATGCATTCAACATATATCATCTTGTGTCTTCCGTGCTTTCAGTAAAAAAGAAGCTTATGTCCTCCATACTCTATGCCAATGAGATCTTGCGTCGATCAAGTCAAGCTACATCATTGGACCTACTTTTTGGTACCCCAATTATAATTTCAACAATATCTCATGGTTCTGACCGGAGAAGAAATTAGATGGTGAATTTTCAGTAAACTTTCTCAACCATTTTGTAACTGCGACCAGTAAAATACAATAAATTCAAGCTCAAGATCAATAATAACAACATACGGTGATGTTTGCATGTGACTCTGTTGCTGCAGACCCAATATCAACGATGTGGACAATAGGTGACATGCTGGCATATACCTGCAGCAGCAACATGAACATAGATTTAGGCTTGTAAGAAAATCGATGCCCAGGTGTCAGGCCACAATAAATAACTTTAGACAAACAGTTGCGTAGTGCATAGAAAGTGCAAGGCAAGTATCAAGTGGTATTTTCTATGAATGACGGCATTAATTCCGCATCTGATATCTCGATAAAAGACATCGAATTTAACATCTATAATCTAGTGCCAACAAGGAAAAGTCTAGATCACGCGATGGAATGGCATTTTAATTGGTCATCTCCAACCTGGGGAGAAGAAAATAAAAGAAGAACGGATATGGAAACTCAACTAAGAGAGAACAAGTAATAAAATTTTATGCAGACCAGCAAATGAGTTCAAAACTCACTAGCACTTTAAATGAATAGGATATGATAACCTCGAATAATCATAATTTGTTATTGGCATCAATTCTGGTGTGTCCACAGCAGGTCTAATTCTCAGAAGATGTGCATAAGAAATTGCTTGTGGATTTAAAAAGACAATGTGCACAAACTCACAAGATGGCGCTGATTTGGAGAGAGAGATGTATCAGTAACCGTCCAACGGAGACTTTTGGCAAGAATGTTCTTCTGAACTTTCCATCCTTTCTCTACATTGTATATTCTAATGTGGCTTTTCTGAAACAAATTTCAAAAGAATCAAGTTTAACATCATTCCAGTTCAAATACAAAGCAATAAACAAGGTACCTGACACCCAGCGATGAACAGAGAACCATCAGCAGAAAACTGTGAAACATAGGCTCGACTACCCATCTGGTCAACAAGCCAAGGACCTTTGAATGGCAAATATCTGCTGAGCATATGACAACGATCAGCTGCTGAGAATTTTCCCCTTCCTGAAAAATTACCTTCTCGACCTGCCAACATCTTAACTGTGGAAACAGGCAACTCCTGAACCCCAGGTATACCTTGACTTAGATACTTATGGGGACCAGATTTCAGCTTTGTGAGATGAGAAATTTCATGTTCCAAATGATCCAATGACTCGCTGGACTTCAGGCTGCTGCCAACTTCAGGGATATTCTTCCTACCATTCTGGCACTCAGATTCGATGTCTAGTCTACTCATAGCATAACCCATATCGCCTACGGAACCACTGGCAATAAAATACATTTTACATCAAAACTAGCAACTATACTTTGCACTGCAGAAGCACTCACAATGTTGCCTACCCTTTATATCATGTTAGTTTGGTTGTTTGCACAGTCACTCCTGGTAAAAGAAAACGATATTCTTCTTTCAGTATGCAATTATAACATTGAAATCCAGCATAAATAACAGTTATTACCCATTTTTGTCTACTTGTAGATAAAATCATTTCTATTCAACCAAAACAAGGAAGCTAATATCCACATGTAGAAAACCATATAATCAAAAGTTCCAACTGGTACTATGCACACCATCAATCAACTTTCAACGCCAAGACACAATACAGAGAAACAATCCAAACCAAGAAGAAACCAATCATTTCAATTATTTAAAAAAAAATAACCAACTCAGTTACTCCCCGAATTCACCATTTGGAAAGCTAGAATCGAACAAAGGTGCAAACTTTCCCACTGTATAGCAACAAACCAACTCAGAATCATGTAAAAGTCCAAGCTTTCAAATTTCAACGGTAAGAAAATGAAAACCCACTTCAGAGACAATCAAACAAGGCTGAAAAATCAATAAAGTGTCCACCTTTGGATCACAAAACTTACATAGAAATCAGTAACAAGAACACTGACTAACCTTTTGGCGGGTGCGTGGGATTGGAGGCATGTAGTTGGTCGGTGAAAGGATAATATACATGATTGTTTTATTTATTTACTTCTTTATTTATTATATTTATGGTTTGGTGGTGATGGATGATGGTAATGGTGAGGATGAGAACACCAGATTATTGCTGTTTTTGGTGGCCCGTGGCCATTTACACGTTTGCGTCTTGCTTGGCCTGTGATGGCTTTTCCCGATCTTCAGCTTCTGTATGCATCACTCCTAGAGAGCTAAAAGGTCTCTTTGAGTGACACGTGTGCAGTGAGGGGGTGTTTTTGGTATTTCGTATGAATTAAGAGACTTGGTTTTTAAGAGAAACTTATTAAAGAAAATGGATTAAAATTATTAAAATTTAAAACACAGGGTTTTGCCTTATTGGTGGTGCACAATCGCGGCTTTCTTTAATGAAATTTGTATTTTGTTTATAGGTTAACAATGTTGGATGATTCGATCATAATTAATTTTATAAATAATTTTTTTTGTAAGGGTTTACCAGGACTGAAATTAGCTTAGGTTTTAGATGAGAATGCGACGCTCGAAATATCTCGAAAGAGATTTAGTTGAACACTGATTGGAGCGGAAGAAAATTAAAAATAATTCGATTAGAGATTGAACTCTAAATCCGCAAGACCAAAACTCCCATTTTGATCCTTAAACTCTTATTTTTTTATCAATTAATCCTAATTTATTTGGCCAAAATTTTCAAAGTTTCCATTATAGTCTTTTAAAGTTTTAGCTTTTATTTAATTAATCCTACTTTATTAGTGAAAAAAATCTATTTTTTATCTTTAAAATATAGCAAAATTTAGATTAACTTCTAATATTAATGGTAAGCTAATCAATAGTTACTAAATATGTTCTATTAATTTTCATAATTTGATGATTGATAAATATAGTATGTAATTTAATTCAACCTAAAAAAGTACAACACTAACGCTAAAAGTCTAAAGTCATTCTTATCAACTTTACTAATCGATAGTACTTTGAAGTTGTAATAATTATATTATTTATAAATACTAAAATTCTATTTAAGAAAAAAGGCAAAACACAATTAATAAATAAATACTCCCGTGCTCGAAATAAAGCAATTTGGGCTTGGGCCCGGGCCCGGGCCCGGTTAGGATTATTCATTTGCTTCTTACTACCCACTTCCTCCGATACGAGTTTAGAACAATCCCAAAAAAATCTCCTCCCAATCACTTGGCTCATCGGCTACTCGCATGCATCGCCGCCGCCGCCACAGTCTAATCCGATCAGCTTGCGTCACGTTCCATTTCTCCATTTTCTTTCAGTTTTGATTAAACCCTCCTAAAACCCTGATTCCAAAAAATAATGCTCTCTCTGCCATCAATCACTAAACCATGAAGCGCATATTCAAAATCTCAGACGCCGCAGCCTCCCATTCCAAGCTGCTTACTCTCCATCATCGCTCAAAGCCCAAACCTTTGTCCCCCGCCACCACTACCACTACCACTACACCCCCTTCCATCTCCACCCTCACCAACGCCGCCTTTATTCACTCTTTTGCCTCCCACATCTCCACCGCTTCCACCACCCACTCTACCTCGACGACCACCAATTTGTATCCCAGTGTTGCTGGGCTTTTCTTTGGCAGGTACCCGAACTTGGATGTTAAAGACAGGGAGGATTTGACCAAGACTGTTTCGTGTTTGAGGGAAGAACTGATTGAAAGCTGTGAGGATTCCGATATTATTTACAATGTTTTGGAAGAGAAGGGCGAGCCCTTGTTTAGGGAATATAGTGATGGATCCGCTTTTGTTGAGCTGTTGGCGCAGTTAAGCTCGACGCCTCAACTGGCTTTACAGGTTTGGTTTTCATCCATTTACTGTTTTCTTCGCCCAAGATTTGATCTTTTTTCAAATGGATGTTCTTCTTTTTCATGTTTTCTATTCTCCGGCTTGTGTTATTGGTGTTTCTGTGACTTATCTGTCTCGCAGCCACTTTTTTATGTGTTATTCCAGTTTAATTTGAAATTAGTCACTCGGTTATGTGTTACGTTTAGGGGCATAAGCGAGGAACACAATGGGACTGATCCATTTAAGATGAGAATTATCTTGTCTAGGAATCATTATTTGTACTGTAGAGATAGAATCATCTACGAGACAAATAGTGGGTTGGGATATTAGTTAGAGACTTAGAGGCTCTTTGGATGAGTGTATGGAGTTTATATAGTTGATTTGTGTCTACAGGTTTTGAATTGGAGACGAAAGCTAGCAGATATCTGCCTTTTTCCTATGACACCAGAAGAGTATTCCAAGGGTATCAAGTTAGCTGGTAGTGCTAAGTGCGTTAATCTTGCAATTGAGATGTTTCATGAGGCATGGAGCAAGAACGTCAAGTCAACTTGTATATATAATGCATTGATGAGTGCTTACATGTGCAATGGATTTACCGAGAAATGCCAATCACTTTTTGAGGACATGAAAAAGGATGCAAATTGCCCTCCTTCAGTTATATCATATAATATTATCATATCACTCCTTGGTCGTTTTATGCTGGTTGATCACATGGAGGCAGCATTCAAGGAGATGAGGGATTCAAATGTCTTGCCAGATGTGACCACGTACAATAATTTAATTGCTGGATATGTTACTGCTTGGATGTGGGATAATATGGAAAAAGTTTTCCTAAGTATGAAGGAAGGCATAGTTCACCCCAATCTCACCACCTATTCATTAATGCTTCGAGGCTATGCACATTCTGGGAATTTGAAACAGATGGAAGAGACATATGATTTGGTTAAACATCACATTAATGAGAATGAACTCCCATTAATAAGGGCAATGATATGTGCTTATTGTAAGAGTTCTGTGGCAGATAGAGTTAAAAAGGTCGAGTCACTCGTCAGGCTTATTCCAGAAGAGCAATATAGACCTTGGCTGAATGTGTTGTTGATCAGGCTTTATGCTCAAGAGGATAGGCTGGAAAGGATGGAGAACTCACTAAAGGAGGCATTCAACCACAATACTTCAGTTACAACGTCTAGGGTGATGCGGGCCATAATTGCATGTTACTTCCGATGCAATGCAGTGGACAGGCTTGCAGACTTTGTGAAACATGCAGAGTGTGCACGGTGGAGAATCTGTCGTTCTCTGTACCATTGTAAATTAGTTATGTATGGGATGCAAAACCGTTTGGAGGAAATGGAGAATGTCCTTATTGAGATGGATAATATCAACTTTGTCCGTACAAAAAAGACACTCTTAATACTGTATTTTGCCTATTCTAACTGCGGTCAAAGTATTAAGGTGGAGCAAGTAGGTGGATTAATGTTTAAACGAGGATATGGGATTCCATTTGATGCATCTCCCTCATGATACACTATTAGCACACTTCCAAAATATGTATTGGAAATGGCAGAAGGCATTCAGCAGATCCAGTGAATGGCTTAGCACATTCTAGGGTCGAACTGAGATTCAAAGTAATCCACAGGTACACATTGATTTTAGCTCTCGGCTTTCATTTATTTATGCTGTCATTTCTTACATTCTTAGTAGCTTGAAATCTTCCAGTGGTGGGGGGTGGCGCAAATAAATCTTTGAGTGAGAGGATGCATTTTTGTTTGTTATGTTTCTTAATGCTATCTTGCTTATGCCTATGGTCGCTACTAATTGGTAACAGTCATAGAGCTTTTATACCATTTTAAACCATTCATTTTCTTCCCCATCTATCTCTCTTTTGTCTTTTTATCCCTATAATTGTTTACGTTTTGGAGTTACTTGACGCTTCCGGCCAAGACTGCAAGAAGCTAGTGGCATCAATGTTCACCAATCAAATAGAGTTGCAAAGGCTTGCACCTGAAATTGGAAGCAGGCCAGTGTCCTTAGATAATGTGTTAATCCAATTTTAAAACTAGTGTGGGATTTAGTCTGGTTTGGGTTATTATCTTCAAATTTAGAGAAGGCCAGTGCCCTTTTGGGGACACAAAGAAGTGATTACGTATCACGATTATACATGAAGGACCTATTATTTATTGTGGGTGTTCTATTGATCGTGTAGTAGGATGTATTCATGCTTGTGATGTTACCTACATCATACTGCCCGTTAATCATGGTCAAGCATAATTAGGAGTTATAGCATCAAAACATCCTAGCTTTTGCACCGTGTTTTACCATTTCAATACTAGACCGTATCTATCATCTTAGGGGATTCCTCCATCACTTTCTTGATTCCTGAGAGGCTAAGGGTTCAGATGATTGAATTTGTTTCATCCCCTTGGATCAAACTGAGGAAATTGCTGCCAAAATTTGAAGTCTGATTGCATTGATATGGAGTTTCCTTTCATAGAATGCACTATTCTACATTTTCCATTGGTAAACCAGAGAGTTTGGGACTAACGGGCATAGTTTTAAAAACCGGACCGGACAATAAACCGGAAATGAAAATTTTCTGGTTCGATCGGGTTCGATCAGATTGACTCATTGGACCATTTTGAACCGTTCACATATCGAACCGTTCAATCTTAGATAATTGAACCGGATTGAACCGACTGGTTTTTATACTAATGGATGTAGCATTTTATAATATATCAAAATAAAATATTAAATAGAATAAAAGTTAAAAATAAAAAAACAATCCAGCGTTCAAATGAAATGATATTCAAAGTTCAAACATACTGAAATATTCAAATTACAAAATAAAGAAACAATTTAATATTCAAATGAAATGATATTCAAAGTTCAAACGTAATTAAATATATTTTTTTAAAATATGACATGACATTTAATATGGATTGTCATATCAGCTAAACAATGCCACGTTTAACTTATGACTGTGTGCGACGTTACCTAAAATGACCAAATTAATATGAAAATGTGAGTAGATGGGTTAAATCGAACCAAAAATGAAATGAAGTGCTGAATCAATACGAAAAATTGAATAGAGGTACCAAAAATATCATTATCCAGTTAGAATAAGATAAAAATGATATTGGTGTTCGAATTATTTTATAAACTTTTATCAAAAAAAATTATATTATAAACTAAAAAAAGTATAAAAAATAATTATCTTGACCAGTAAACACCCACGTAGGATAGAATAGAAAATAGGAAATTCTTCACCAAAAATTATCCATCTTTCTAGTTACCAAACATTTTTTTATCACCAAAAGTTGGTAATTCTTAAGCCCTATTTACTTTAGAGGTTTTTTCTGGAAAAATAGAATTTTTTTACGTAATTTTCCATTCAGAAAATGAAAATGAAAATGAAAAACCTCTCTTTTAAAATTAATAAAGAAGATGTCCAAATTTGAGGTTTCATTTTTCCAAGTTTTTTCCTTTGGTTTGAAAACACGCTTTTCATTTTGAAACTTAAATGAAACTTTTTTAAACCCAATTTTGCCCTCTGCTCTTCTTCTTCTTCCTCAAACCAGCAGAATTAATTGGTAGCCAGCAAACATCACCAATCATCTTTCCCTCATCTCACCCTCTTCTCTCCGTCCAGCACCGGCAATCGCCAGCCACCACCACCACGGCACCGTACCGCATCCAGCAATCGCGGCCACCAACACCACCGCACCGCACCACTCACGCCGACTAGCCCACCCTCAGCGGAGCCAGCAATCGCGGTCACCAACACCACCGCTCACGCCGATTAGCCCACCCTCACCGTTAGTTGATTTGTTAATA
>NBIL01143539.1:0-14703 GCA_002752925.1 Viola pubescens var. scabriuscula
TGAAAAGTTTTTGGGATACATGGCCCCTAATCCCAATGAGGTAGAAATAACTCTCTAGATTATTAGATATTATAAATATGAGGGGCGTAGTTTTGAGGCTCTTGTAGCTTATAGTTAATGATTATCCTATTGTTGCAGCTATTTAAGGACCTGTATGATGAAAATGAGGATATCTCATATTCTTGGATCCGTGAGTATCATTGGGATGTAAGTTGTTTTCCCTTCAGGTTTTCAATACAGATGGAAGCCTTGAGTTTCACTGCTTGACGAAAATATTCCTGTGACACCTTGAACAGGTTCGAGGTGATGATGCCAATGATCCTTCAACATTCCTTGTTTCATTTGATGAGAGTGAAGCTCGCTATCTTGTATCAACTTGAACCATGTCTCACATTTAATTCATTTTTATGCAATTCTTTTCCAGCAAATACTTGCTTTTATAATTGATTAATTAGGTTTTCATTTTCTTGTTATGGTGCAGCCTCTTCCGACTAAAATAAATTTAAGAAAGAAGAGAGCACGAGATGGACGGACTGGTGAAGTGGAACATTTTCCTGCTCCCTCAAGAATAACTGCAAGGCTGAGATCAACAGCTGCAACGATAGAAGTAAAGGATTCAGGGGTATGTATGCCCATGGAGATTGTTTACGTACATTTCTATTATTTTTTTGGTGGATGTTAATCGGGTTTTCACCCCTTTGCTTTATTTGTGCTTTCAGCCAACTTTAAATTCAAGAGCTGGTGCCGGTAGAGTACAGAGGGTTGGCCGGAGTCAGGATGTTGATCATTATAGCGATGCTGAAGATGACATATCAGAATGATTGGTTGAGTCTTGTTGTAAAAGGCTGCAACATTGAAGATGTCCAAATGATAGGGGATTGTTTATGTCGATCCTTCCATGAAATAAACTTGGTAGAAACATGTTCCCTATCGCGAGCGATGTGGTTTGCAGGGATGGATACATCATACATTACTAATCAAGCTACAACCTATTGCAGCACTCCCTATTGCAGCACTCCCGTGAATAACGACTGGAAGCTTGAAAGAATTGAAGTTTTAAAATCATAGAAGATTCTCTGATGTTGTCAAGTTAATCTAGGAAACTAGTGATATTTTCGTGTAGTGGTTTCAACCTTCATGGCTTCAACCAACAGTACACAGTTTTGTTTGCTTTGTTGTTTTGTAGCCATTGCAATGTGATAACTGTCACTACTATTTTTGTTTTTACTTTGGTTGTTCTTATACCACACCAATACTTTTTGAAGTCATTATACTGCTTCTGCTAGTGCGCAATTGTTGTACCCCCCTATGTCTTGGCAGGGAATTTTGAGTTAATTATTTGCTGGAAACTTCACCTGGTTTATCTTTTTAGGTAAAAGCATGGCTCTAACCTGAATTCCTAATGATACTTAGCCATTAACGAACAACTACTAGACTACATGCTCCGTGGCGGTTTTCAAATCCAAACAAGGCCTCTTCCAGTACAGAGATCACTTGACTCAGATCTGTCCTCCACAGATTTATTGAAATCCCATTGATGGTATGATGGTTACTTTTTCATCGTGTAAAGATCAGTAATGAAACAAAAATAAAATAAAAAATGGGAACGAACATTTCATTTAATAGAAGAAATTTAACTACCTCATCAATTAATTTCAGTATATATAATATCCTAATAACGAATGCTTGAATATTTACAATATGAAGACGAGCAGGAAAACAAGCATCTCCAACAGTTAACTTCTAGGGACTAGCATAGGCGCTTGCTTGCTTCAGTAGCGTAGACTTCTTGATGACATTGACGCCCTGTTACGAGAATCAGCAGAAGGTAATGACGATGAAAATCACATATCGGAATAGAAGCAAGTTGCATTCCATGAACGCAAAGTATATAATTTCGTGGAGCATTATAAAAGCTGAAAGCTACAGGGAGATCAAAAGCACCAACCATGCTTGCCGGCATTTAACAGCTTCTTGCCGAACATTCCTCCTTGGATCATCAAGTGCTTTTGATACAGCTTGCACTACCTGAAATTGAAATACACGTGAATTTAGAACTTCAGTTATTGACAATCATAGAGGACTGCAAAAGAATTGGACGCGAAGTGAAAAATGGCAAGTCAGCGAGCCTCATCAAAACTGTTTTCAGCATGACCTACTCCAACCCTGCCAGCAATGAACAGAAGGATACCTAATATACTGCAGACGTAGACCAAACAAGACATACTAACCTGGAGTCTCATGGGGTAAATCCTTGCATGAGGAAGCTCTGACATTGCAGCGAGACATTGAATTGTTGTTTCGCGAACAACCTGTACCATGTGCAAAGAAAAAGATCTATAATTCAATTATACGCTCAATAAGCAGGTCTAGGAATTAAAACCGAAACAGTAGAGCATACAAGGGCATGGGGAGGGGGATTAGAGGTCAAGCAGAGGAGAACCCATCGAACATGTGAATTGAATCTTAGCAAAAAAGAAGTAGAATACTCCTTGAGTGAAGAATATTTACCATCATATGAGGGTAGGTGATAAGCCCCACAAGGCAATTAATGATAATATAAGCATTCTCTGTGACAGCTTCTTGTCCTAATTGAACACGCGGGCAAGAGAACACAACATTACTACGCTTGAGAGGAATTGTACAAAAAAAGATAAATGCTACATGAATAACAACCTACACCAGAAGTTGCATTTCGAACTATGGAAACGGAAGTTTCCAACAATAAATTGAGTAAAATATAAAATATAACACGTAATCCACAGCTATCTATATCTTCTATACAAAATATAAAAAAATGTCAAAAAAAGGCTTCAAGTGGCGGTAAGAGAGAGCCACAGAATCCCTAGATTCCTCTTGGAACGTAAGTGTCATCCTTGGGTTTCTAATAGTCGAAATGTGCCATATAATGGCTTTTAATTTTACACACTTTGATATTCCATCGTACCCATTTATAAATAAGTTAAAAACTTTTGCTGTGAACTATTAAATTGTATAATTAATTAATTAAATTTTTAATGCAATTTATGATGTAATTTGTGCAATTTGAAAGAACTAAAGTTTAAGAATATGAGGAGTTACACAACTCTATACATTCGTGTTCACAAATCTCTTTTTTTGTTCACAAATATTAGTGTCATTACATGCTAATGGTTATTTGAACAAGCCAAGGTTAGTTCCATTATTTGATTAAATTTTTTAATTATTTATATTTATTTACCTTATAGGTAACAGCTGTGAACAATTATGTATAGTATACTAATATTTTATACATTATGTATAATTCTTTTTTAGCGTTTGGTTCTATCACTGATTATCTATGATACAACCACACAATGATCAAGTTCAAGACTAGTTATTGGAGAAGGATTTCGAAGACTCCAGGACACTTCACAGCCACAGTTTAGTGCAGAATAATTCCACTTTAGTACTTTTGACAAGGTAAAGATGTGGGAAATAGTAATATCTTTAAGAGAACTAAGTACATAGCAAAATACAGACGTACCAGTTCTATTAGTCAGTATTCCTGATAAGACCAGCAGTAGGCTATACAAGATATCTTTATCCAAAATATCCTTGGCTAATAAGGTTAAACCATCCAGCACGACCGGAATTAACTGAAAAAGAAAAGGGTACATTATCACATTAGATATGCTTGCTTAGAGTGAACAAACATTCTGCAAGTTTTAAGATAACAGACCTTCTTTGCATCATTCAGGATAACAACTAGAGGGGTATCAGATATAACGTGTGCAATTACCCGATGCAGCATGGATCTGAAATGACAGAATTTGAAGTCATTGATCAAGGGGAAAAACATGTTCACCACTTCAAGTTTTAACACGATACTACTATCACATTGTCCTCATTATACTTTTAGAGGGTCACCTAAGTCTATGCATTTAGACTTTTGTCATTAGGATGAATTCCAGCCCCAAAATAATTTCCTAAAACTGCATGGAACCAACTATGTTCTAAAAGCCCTAGACATGTCTTAAGTTCGTAATGAAAAGGTCACCACACCAAGCAACTTTGGCCTGTTTAATCAAGATTATAATCTACAACATGAACAAGATGAACAAGCCGAACAAGCAATTTACAACAAGTTTGAAGATTGAGTACCTTGATAGAGATGAACCCGGTTTAATTATCAAAGATTGCAGGATAGGCATCACAGTAGAGAAAAACCGTTGCTTATAAAGTGGTCGAATTGTTGCATGAAATTTGCGGTTCAAACAAAGCTCAGAATCACACATAAGAATTTGAAAGGCATCTGCTGCACATTTCATAGTTGACAATTGAATGTCCTGGTCTAGTGAATGCATTGGAAATGTGGTTGTTCTTTCAAATGAAACTAAGCACTCAAGAAAAACCATAGTTAGGTCTTTAACCTTTTCATGACCACGCATTAGCAAACCTTTCGCAATCCATGCTAGTCCAATGATTGCATGGATTTGGAACATACCAGTTTTTGCTGCACCAAGATATAAATTAGTAATGCCCATCTCATTTCCGTTGCTTGTATTGTCACAGTTCCCAGAAGGTCCATTGTTACAGGACCTTAATAAATCCATGCTAAAGATCATATCCATTACTTCTTCAAACGTACAATCACCTGTCACCCCACTTTCCTTGGGCTTAATATCCAATTTGTTTACCAGAGAGCCCAATGCCTGAGCTGCACTAACGTTACCATTAAGAAATGCAGACATAAACATATGCAGCACACTTCTTATACTTGGAACATGTGTCTGAGGACGAAGCGCTATAATCACAGATGAAAACAAGGAGATAATCCATTCATCTCTATCTGAAAAGTATCCCACTTCTTCAGTAGGTTCTAAGGTGGACAGTGATTTCTTTAGTGGCAAACAAGCACTAGAAGAAAGTACAGTGTATGCTTTATCCATGACTATACTCTGGCCTTCCACTGAACAACATGCCACAGCAAGCTTCATCACCTTCATTGTTGCATCAAGAAGCTTCTAACAAAAAATATAAAAAAATGTTCATTGTCATTGCTAAAAAAAAAAAATTCTCTTTCCACTGAAGGTGTAAAAGTAAATTCCAAATATTTTTTGAACACCTATAAATGTTTGATTGAGAACCGAGGTAATGGGGGGTTTGCAGCATACTTACTTTATCAAGGTCCCCAACATAAAAATCTCTGCAATTTTCGATTTGGTTCCATATGTTGATCACAAATCGCATCAAGGCTTGCTCAAAGCCTTCATATTTCTGGATCCTACATTAATTCCAGTAAAATTCCATTACCAAAAGAAGAGTTTGCACAAAGTAATTATATACAAAAAAAAAAACCACATTCCCAAAGACACGGTCTCGGACTTAATAATTTCCTATTAGGTAGAAATGCATGGGAGATGGTTTGGTTGTTAAAGTGTGGGAGACCATTCTTAAACGACTGCTTGTGTGAAGGTTGGAAGGTTTCCCGAAAAATAGAACATCTTCTATCTGTAACCCATACACATGTAAAGGGGTGGAATTGAAAGCTACTGGTCCCGTATATGAATAAGAATACTGCAATGCAATAGGGATGATGAACAGATGACATTTCATGTTTGACAGAATACCAGACATTGAACTCAACAAAGGAATAGAAAATGCTTGGAAAAAGTGTATACCATGGGAGAAAAGCATTAGAATAGCATTCCAAGAGCTGAAGTACCATCTTGCCTGACTTTACATTTCCTTGAGCCTATGCAAGCACAAAATAAGGTAAGTACTATCAGATCATGGAGCAAGCAAAAGACGAAATGCCAACAGAAAGAGAACCCATGGAATGTCCCCCACCCCAATGCCTTGCTTGTGTTACTCTAACTGGAACCAAACGTGTTTCTCACTTAACTTAGAAGATAGACATGAAGAAAGCTTTTCTATTGTTATTAAAGGATGACAAAGGTATTAAACCATCATCTTCTTTCAAAGGGGACATTCCTGAGCTCTCACAAAGTAATATGCTGAACAGAACAGAATAGCAATATTTTTAACAATACGTACATAAACCTCAGCCATATTGACACATATAACTTCTCCCAACACGAGAACAATATTCAGCATATATGTCATCCCACTTGTACCAATTCGAGAGATTGCTTCCAGTTTGAGAGGGAACGGAATTCTACAGTCATCAGACAGCAAGGAAAGAATTCGCTCCACAACAATATCCATATAGCTGGCTGACTTCTCAGACTCGTTACAACCATGAATAGATGAACCAATATATACTAGTGCCTTCAATGCCAATTTCCAGAAAAATGTCTTGTCGAAATCCAGAGTGACAATTGATACGAATGTGTTCAAAATACTGTCACATGTAGATTTTGATATTATTGAATAGCCCCCTGGGAATGTAGCAAGAATCTGCAGACCCTTCACTGCAAATACATCCATTTTTTTATTAAAAAAAATAATAATACATTAATTCTGCTGTTTGATTTTCATTAATCAACTAATGCAGCAGATAGTCAAAAGAGCAAAGAGAAACTGAAGAAAGGAAGAGATTGAACAACATTAATCACAAACCATTAAGGCAAACTGTTTTGCACCTAAAACAGATGCAACATCAAGAGTATAGCAAGGGAAGGGAAGTAAATTGTCATTGACCTAGAGGCTTTTATGTAAAGAGATATAATCTATTGTTCATTAACATCTAATATTTTCTTTCTGTTCCTTCTCTTCCCTTCTCTCTCATATTTGCAACATCAAAATAGAAGCCAAGAAAATCCCTTGAAGTTGAGACTAGTTAAACACAATTCAATCCATCAAAACTAGAAAGTACAGGAAACCTCAACAAGTCAATACTGTCCTAAGTAGGGAAACAAACTGGGAACAGAGTTCACAAGTTATGGAATGCAAAACTATTCATTTATAGGCAGTTAGACAACCCAGTATTGCATAAAGAATTATAAACTGCAATTCAGAATGGAAACATGTATACCATTTTCTGATTTTGAGTGAGAAGTAAGGTTGAACAAATGTGTATATAAGAATGTGCGTGCATGAGGTGCATGGGGGGGAAATTATGGCACTCCATAAGTAAAGAATTCACCTCCAAGATGCATATCCACAACTTCAGCATGTCTGCTAGTACTTGCAGAGAAGACAGAACAAAAGGTTTTGCTCAAAGAAGTAGAAGAGCCGCGAAGCAAGCAGCACCATGTCTCATTTGCAGAAATACACTGAGATGTTAGAAACTGTGAACCTGCAATCAAATCTCTGCATGCTCCAAGAAGTTCAATACAGAGATAAAGTGATCCAAAATTCGGTCTTGCAGAGATCGTATAATTGTCATTACAAGAACTAGGCTCATTCTCATTTTCAACTGAAATGCCCAAAGCCTCCATTAAGGGGGGGAAGAACCTTTCAAAAACTCTGTTGCATGAGATAGCAGAGGCTTTCACAGAAACATAAAGGATTCGACCAAGCACGTGCAGTTTCTGCTTGCTTTGCAAGGAAAGTTCTTCATAATTTTTGTAGCAGGTGATGGTGTTGAAAACCATGTTTATCTCTTCATCACCAAACATCAAACTCAAGGACAAATTGCTATTCTGGATAATAAGCTTTTCTAGCAATGCTAGAGCTTCTCTAGCTATTTCATTCTCCTGAGAACCATCCACGGATTCAGATGTAAAGAATAGCACAGGCTCTTCTCCTGAAGGATATATTGCATCTTTCAATGAAGACCATAAAGCTGGAGCATGTTTTGCCATTCTGTCTGCTCCATATTTTGATGTGCAGTGATTAAGATACTTCAAAGAATCAACCTGGGCGGCGCATACAGTGTCAGCATTGAGCTCAGAGATAGAAAGTCCACATTCAACTTAACTCTATAAAGGTGTATTCTCACGAATGCCTACAATTCAACTAAGACAAATAGAACTCACCTTGGCAGAAGTTAGTGAGGAAGAAAGTTTCTCGAGAAGCAATGGCATGGCAAATGGCTCAAAAAGAGGGGTGGAAGAAAATGCAAGCTGAAAAAGAATGAAAAAAAAAGACAGAAGAAAACAAATCCAGCATGAATTGTGCTAGTTCATAGTATAGAACCAAACAAAGAAAGCACCAACTAGAACGGAAACATATACTTTGCATAAGTACCATTAATGCTCTTGAGAGATCTTCCCGTTTCACATCAAAATCCTCAACGTTTTGCTGAAAATAAAGCAAAAAGAGAAGCAGATGATAAATCAATAACACGGCCAGATGCAATGCAACACAGAAGAACAAATGAAAGACAAGCATTGAATGCACCCAAGTTTAAAAGCAGAATGACCAGAAGGGGCATTGAGAAACTAAGCGTTTGAAACTAAGATCAAGGCCCTTAATTGGTAATTATAAGGCATTCAAAATATCCAATTTGAAGATTCTGTTGCACAAGGTAAGTCACCACCTTGCCTGAGTGTGAACTTTGAAACCATGACTTCTATCCCCTTGCACTTTGCAGAGGATATGTTGTTTATCATCATTACAGCCACTGACTATTGCACTATATTTCCCACATAAGATACACAGATACTGCTTTTCTTTTCAGCATTTGTTGAAGTTATCTGCCACCCATACATGTGAAAACAGTCAAGAGGAGGCACAGTGTCAGCTAAGGCATAAAAGGCTCCAGCCCCCATAAAATAGGTATGCCCTTCATTGAAACTGTCTGCTTTAAGAATAATTTTCCGACTACCTAGCCCCTTCAAACCATATTTGAAATAGACAGCACGTGAACTTGATCAAGGTGTCACTTGTAATGAAATGGTTTTCATGCAACAAAGAACTGTATTATAGATGGTTGAAAAGTAATAGGTCTGCTCAAATCTTGAAAAAACCAGCTCTACATCAACATCATATAGAGGATGAGGTATTAAATGACATGGAGGTTGAGGTATTTTCACTTTTGAGATTCAGTTATGATAATTTACCTTAATAAAATTGAATTTGGTTCCTTTATACATGTAATCGCCGCATGTGCCGCAGCGAATGCTCATGGCAAGCATTGTGAGATGAAGTACTTGCGGTTACGGTTAATAATAATATAATTTTGTTTTAAATAGAGAATTTATTAGTTAGGTTTATAGTTTATACTTTATAAAAATGGACAAATTAGTCATCCACTTTATAAAAATAGTTCAAATTGGCCACTTTCTTAAATGGATGTTTGATAAATGGGGACAAAATAATAAATACATGAAGCGCATATGCATGATTGTCTGCCTCTTGCCACTCCTCATCATCCAGATCAGTTACTGCCCTCTTTTCCTCTTCACTCTTGGGTTCCTTCACTTCACAATCCTCATCAGAAAAGTACTCACCTTCCTTCATAAGCAAGACGCGCTTATTGAGGCAATCAGCTTGTCGAGGAGAAGTGGATGCCATTCGGGATTGGGAAGAAATGAAGCGGGTAATGCGAGCAAGATTTATTCCCGCACACTACAAACGGGACTTGCAAAATAAATTGCAAGGCTATTTCACCCTTTTTTTTGTTTTATATCAAGTATATAAAAACAACAATCTCAGCATGCGATAAGTTTTCACAAATTTCCAAGAACTCCAGTCTTATAATAAATAGTTAAAGTCAAGTAACATAGTAGTGTGACTCAAATTGACTTTATACTTCTGCAAACTCTCACAATAGTTAACTTAACTTCCATCATAAATGCAACTGGACCAAATGTTAAAACTAAAAACCTAGCAATCAATTTCTAGCATGAACGTGCTACGTATCTTCAGCTAAGCAAGCCGGACTACTGTCTCACCCTGTTATACCTCTGTCTAGAGCTGTGAACCAATCTTCAAGCTATTAAGGAAAGATTCTCCCAAAGAGTTGGAAACTCTTCCAAAAGGTTTCACAGATTTGATTTCAATCTATCTACAGCAGCCAAAAGTTTGTTTTTGATATCCTTGTGAGTGGAATCTGTTTTTTGCTTTTAGTATTCTGTCTCATGATGTAACAACTCAAATTCCCCTTTTTTTTTCTCCTTTAAAGAAACACTGTTTAGTAAATTCCCTTTTTTTCTCCTTTAAAGAAAAACTGTTTAGTAATTGAAAGAAGGAAAGGCATGAGAAGTTGGGTCTCGTTACTTGTTATCTGCATCATATGACATCGCCTACCAGCTAAGGCATAACCTCGATTTGAGAAGCTGGTAAAGGGGTAGTTTAAGACAGCAGACACATACTAAGTTTACAACTATTTAAGCAGAAAAACAGAAAGGCCTAGAACATGCACAGGAGAAAGGCTTGCAACATGAAACTACGGGATCAATTCATTGACAATTACAATCAGATAAGTGAACTAAAATATGCAAATATGAAACTGTTTTTGTGGTAACCAATAGAGGGCAAATCATGGGAAGGAGCACAAACGAATCCAGGTGGATGCAAAGCAAGAGTATGATAAATATGTCGTATGTATTATACTTACATGTGTAAAATGAATAGGGAAATAGCAGGCCAAAATGCCGAAAAGATCACCAGCATAACTTGCAATAGGATCAGAAGGATATGGAAATAGTTGCACCAGGACCTCCACAATATGGAATGTTAGCATTAAGCAATGAGGATCCTTTTCTCCATCAACAACTTCACAGATTCCATAAGTAAGTTCTTCACCCTAGGACAATCAAGAGTAAAAACATGAAAGGTTAAATAGATCAAAGCATGCCCAATGTCTTCCATAGAGTTTAATCAATCAATTGCAATATTCCTAAATATACTAAAGCAGTAATTAATCTATACTTCTCAAGTTGAGTCAGAAGATGAGGCATTCAGAAATAATTATATTTTTTAACATCTATACATGAATAGTCGGACCTGCATACTTATAGGGGCACACTCAAGAATTATATCATAGCACCAAAGCCAATAATGCTTGATAAATTGCCATAGATCGCATTTTGATTTCTTATTTACACATACGAGTTCTAGTTCGTTTTGACTCAAAAACACATGATAGAGAAGCAATTCACCAGAAATTCATGAGCTAAGGAAAGTAATTGAGACTAATACCAGTGAGGCAACAGTGTCAGGAAAGCATTCTAGTAGACATTCCAAGAGTTCGAAACACAGCTGCAAGGAAAATTTAAAGACAAAGTTCAATGGCTTAAATTTCCAGCAAGAAATTGGGTAAGTACCCTGTAGAAATTTCTTGTAAAGC
This sequence comes from Viola pubescens var. scabriuscula, assembly GCA_002752925.1. Lineage (NCBI taxonomy): Eukaryota > Viridiplantae > Streptophyta > Magnoliopsida > Malpighiales > Violaceae > Viola > Viola pubescens. The sequence continues at coordinate 11,162 of NBIL01143539.1, forward strand.
TTATTTCTTCTCCAAAAATGTCAATGTGAATGCAAATAAACCTACCTTCCTGTCATGCTGTCCTAAAGATTGGACCTGCAGGTTCTGTAAATAAGACTTAGCAACAGCCTTTGCATCAACGCTGGTGACGACACCATTACTTTTCCTCCTCATTAATGCCAAACAGCCAACAAGTGCACCACGTAAAGCTCTCCAATCTGCCTGATATAAGTATGATGTCATGTATATATCTTGATTCCAAATTATTAGATGATCAGTGCACCCAAAATTGAAAGAAAAATAATGGAGTATGAACACATGTGCAATGCGTTTATTTCTTCATCTAGGCAATGAAATCAATCCAGCTTTGATCCAAGTTTTGTTAAAAAAAAAAAAAAAACAGTATTCTCATGACAAAGGAATATTCAACCTTGCAGCCTCCCCCAGGGAAAACATACTGATAAGTAAGATAGCCAAACTCACCAGTCGCTCTGTGAAGAAGTTTAACATTGTATGTATGGTAGTGCTGTCCAGTGGCTTTGATGAGAGTCCTGTGAGGACATCACCGAGCAGAAGGATACCTAAAGAATAAAAGAAAATAAAAAGTGCTGACCTATTTTATTTGATTTTAAGGGGAAAAAGAGAGTAAGAAAACAAGTTCAAGGTTCCAATTAGCAAAGCTTAATTCATTAACCACAAGGAACAATTCCCCAATGTTTCCCATTCTAAAAGGCATACAAGCATACAGCAGCAATTTAATTGAAATGTTGGAAAATATTGGTTTATATACATAAACAATAAATAATGGATTAGTATACACCAAAATACATAATTGATAATGTGAGAAGATCGAATAATAGACACAAAAGATAATAAGTATATTCAATAAGATAGATAAATAAAATAAAAAGAAGATAAGGAATAGAAGTAGTCTGATGATTGAAGCACACCACGAGGCACTATCCTTAGAGAAGGAGCAGCCAAAAAACTTCCAGAACTGACGAGCACCCATGCTCACAAATACTTTTCCAAAACACTATATAAAATAATAATAAGATATGTATACATATAATATGCCTCTCAGCTCACATAATAATATGACTGTACTCTCTTGAGCTTATGGCCAAAGCTCAATATATAGGGGACAAGATAGATAGATAACTAATCTCTTTATTTATTATTTAATTAATATGTATAACCATAATGCTATTTAATTGGTAATTAGGTAGTAATAAACGGAAAAACCGTTTCATGCTTGCACACCAACGGCTACATAAATAATATTATAATCAAAATTATAAATCATAAATTAAAATTCCAACAAAATTCACTATTATTCAGGACTACATGCTCATAACTTAACCCCTTTCAAGTTATAATATGCCATTAAACATGAGTTAATAGCATCCTGTTTCACATTTTCAAAACCACAAAAAATATACCTCTTGCTCGGATTATGTTGTCTGTGGTAGTCAAATACATCTCCATCTCCCTAACCTACATTTCACAATGACCAAACGAGTAAATCAGTACCCAAAACAGTAACAAGGATAAGATTCAGCAAAAAAATTCAAAACAAGAAACAAAAAAGTATGTATACCAGTGATTCTACTGTTAGAACATCATTCTTCAAGAGGGAAACTATTCCTTCCAGTCCCGCAGTCTGTATTAAACACATTAACAAAATTTAGTTTCAAATTTCAAGACCCAAAATCAACTCCAAGCTAGCAACATATTATCTTGTTCAAGCGCACACACACAGGTTATGTATTTCATAAAATCCATTTCAGTGCTAGTTGTTGCTTAAAGTTGCATAACATTTACTCACAACATGGAGAACCTCGCAGTTACTCAGCATTATATAACAGGAAATTTTACCACTCAAGCTCTACAGCCAAATTGAGCCAAAGTTTTCTGCTTTCACACTGTATAAATAAACTAAGAGACAAATTGTTTCCAGTACACTAAATGCAGCGGAATCAATAATTCTCTATTCAATAGAATTCAATCACATTCAGCAAAAAAAATGCCAGTTTCACAAAATACGTGCAATAGAGAAGAATAATAATAATTCAACATTCTGAAACTAAGTACTTAAAAAAACAGTAGGCACAGCATACATGAAAGAATTCAAGCAAGTTTTTGAATGGAGTTTTGCTGTAATTGAGCAATTCAAAAGCTTCTAACTTTTGTCATTTTTTTAGTGAGAAAAGTAAACAGCGAATGTGGGTACTGAACCTGCTGAGCTGGGGAACGGGATGCATCAACGTAGGATTCAATGTGCTGAATCAGCTGACTTGGTTGTGCCATTGCTTCGTGAAGACTGAGAGATAGCTTAGGGTTTTAGGAGGTTTGTGCCGGAGAGGAGGTGATGGTCACGGCGGCAGTTACAGAATCATGGTGGAGAAAATACCGATGATGAAGAGGACGCCTGAACAGATCTGGAGAAGAAGAAGTGAGACAAAAGAGAAACTGATGAGAAGATACAATAGCTCCGACACGGTAGATAATGTGGTGGCGGTGGTGGTGGGTTGGAGGTCCGATGGTGGTGGTTGGCTGGTGGTGTTGGTTAGAGGTAGAGGTGGTGGGTAGGGCAGGAAAGAGGTGGAGGTGGTGGATGAAGGTAGAGGTGAAGGTGGTGGTGGGTGGTGGAGGCAGAGAGATATAAAGGGAGGAGGGGCAGAAAGAAAAGAAAAAGATATAAATGTCAGTAGTTGCTTTTGGAGATGAGATCGAATGCGTTTCTTCGTGGTACGAACATGGCATCTGTTGTTTGTTATTTGTCACTGGAAATATTCTTAGCTTTTAAAGAGGAAACAAAATTTCATCCTTATATGAATGAATATAAGGGTGTAAGCAGTAGCCTTTATTTGACAATCAGGAAATCATTTAGGTATTCGGCTTCGAAGAACGAGTGGATCGATGCATTATTCATATCAAAAGATATTTGCATAGATGCAGATTAGGTCAGCAGCGCGCTTACAGGATAACAAGGAAGCATTTCATGCTGATATGATGTAATTATAGAGAAATTTCTGTGTACAGATTCTGTGTTTGAACCATTTGACTATGGAAATTTCAAAGGCGGAAAATATCTAAAATGGAACACAGATTCTTAAAACTTTTGAAATGTTGCTTAGATCAAAATCGATACAGTTGATAAAACAACAGTGCAAAACAGAATTCTGGAAAAACAGCACTTCATGTCTGTCAATGGACAGCATGCGTTTACAAACAGGGTAAACTTCACTTCACAAAGACATGAACAGCAAAAAAAATGGAAATTTTCCAATTCTATGATTAATACTAATAGCTGTTTACAGTTAGAAAGAATAAATATATCAAACCCATTTAATTGTTACCCTATGTTAAGAAACCCAGGCAGAAAAGAAGGAAGAGACTATAGGATTGTACAAAGAAAGAGAAACCCTAAAAATATAACTAAACAAACTACTGCTTCTTTCCCTACAACTCTAACTGCTTGTATTGGACTACCCTTGCTCTAGCTTAAATCTGACCCACTGGTGGGGGCATTTGCATGAAATGCTGATTGCCTTGTCGAA
>NBIL01143546.1:0-10796 GCA_002752925.1 Viola pubescens var. scabriuscula
TAACTAATTATTAATAAAAATAATTAAAGGTATCTATATATATATATATATATTAAATTTTGTGGGTAAGGGGTTGGGCGGGCTTGAGCCCATCCTAGCGCCCACCCCGAGCTCCGCCCATGCGTTGAATAGACACATAACATTCAATGGATACGTAATTCAGTAGTTGTGTGCTGGTAATAAAATACCAGTACTCGGTAGATTAGATTCTTTATAGATCGATGGTACCATTATAAATTGGTTTTGTGTTTTTACCGTCATCTTGTACCCAAAATTAAATAAAAGTTTATCTAAATCGTATATTTAGCCCATCTATTTTTAATATTAAAAAGAATTCAAGTAAACTTCTTCGTTTACAAGATCACCCCAGTCGAGCTTTTAAAATGTTCAGTTGCATGATAAAAGGCATGTTCCCGGGCAGGATTTTTGTTGTGGTGGACATTATAAATTAAAACCACAACAAACTTAAAAATATAAATAAAAAGAATCACAAAGCCAACTTCTATAAATATAATGAAAATAATGCAGGCCAATATTCTTTAATTTTTGAGGAATTTTTAAATTAAGAGGTTTAATTGAAATGTTTTTTTTTTTTTAGGTTTCTCCGGATATCCTCTTAATTGAGACTAATCTCGTTTGAGAACTTTCGAGCTCTCAAAAAGGGTAACTCTCCTAGCATGATTTTGCTCTATTTTCAAGACTCGAACTCGAGATCTTAGTCAGTTGAAATGCTTTTAAATACGATGACTTAGTTAGCAAATTATATTTTAAAAACCAAAGGCAACATAAATGTTGTGAATAATAATTCACCTTAAATTAACTAGATTAAACACCATACCGTAACTATGAAATAAAAATAATTAACACATAGTGTGGAGACTCTTGACCTTTTATAATAATTGGGCTAAAATAAAAATAAAAAAGAGGAAAAGAGTATGAAACTATAAATAATTTTAATTAACAAAAAGAAAAGAGAAAAAGGGTATAAAACTGTAAATAATTAAAAACAAGTGGGAACAAATATTAATTAACAAAAAGAAAAGAGTGGAATATTTGATAATGCGCGGAGAAGGAAGCAGCCCAGCAGTCGACGGTCCACCTTTTAATTTTCTTTTAACGTAGAATTGACCGCCCTCTCCTCTCTCTCTCTCTCTCTCTCCTCTCTACTCTCTGCCTGCCAAAGAAACAAAAGAGAAGCTTCAATCTCCATTTACACCTGTTTTTTCCTGCTTTTTCCTGCTTTTTTGCTTTGGCCTTTTTCTCTTCTCACCACGCGCTTTCCATCTCCATTACCACCATTTCCTCTTCTTCTCTTCAATCTCTCCTCATTCACCCTTTCTTCCCCACAAATCCACTCCTTCGATCGCCACCTCGTTCTCCGATCAGCTCCCTTCCAAACCACATTAGCTTAAAAAAATTTGCCGACTTGCCACACATGGTTCACATCAAGGAATTGTATCCTCCCCGTTTTTGTATTTTATTTTAGTTTTCATGCTCGTTATAGTGTTTCTCGGCTAAGATTGTATGTGGGTCAGTTTCAAAAAAAAAGTTTGTATATGTTTCCTTACAGTTCAATTTTGACTAATTCTGCATTTTGAATATTTTGGGTTTCTTTCTTGCTGCGTGTATTGATGTGGGTTGTTTCCTTAACTTGATTTCGTTCCCGCTCGAAGTCGGATCGTGATGCCCATGTCTATGGAAGAGGTAATAACCAATGCCCATGAAGTTTCTTTGAATAAATACTTAACGGTATAGCTCCTTTTAGTTTGTTAATGCGAGTTTTTGTTTTTGTGGTTTTTTTTCTTCTTACTGGTTGCAGTATCAGATAGGCCAGATGTATACAGTGATGAAGATGCAGCAGCAGAACACAAATAGTACTGAGGGTGTTGAGGTGTTGGAGAACAGACCTAAACTGGATGATGTTTTTGGCCAGTGTCATTATACCTCTAAGGTTTATCACTTGCAAAGGTAATCTCACCTCTAACTTCATTAATCAGTTATAATGGCGATGAAATTCAGGAATGTGCTTGCTTGATCTGTCAAAATGTACGACATGTGTCCTTCATATGATCTTGTTTTTTCTGTTTCATGTATCACATTCTTCCTTTTCTTTTCTTTTTTCAGCAAAGCCCCTTCTTGGCTCACCACTTTCGCACCGACAAATGCTCTTGTCTTGCAAGAAGAAGCCTGGAATGCCTTCCCGATATGTAAAGCAGGTAAGCTCTTAGTTTCTTTGACTCCTCTGTTTTTTTCGAAAGAGTATTCATGTGTAACTATACTGATTTGTTTTTGTTTGGGCTGTCCAAATGGATGCTGTTCTTCCAGTAATCAAGGTAATACTTTTCCTGCCTGGTGACAAAATTTGCATCTTCCATTAGATTTTCTTGAGGGAGTTTAATGCTTCAGTAACATTAATCTTGATTTGGCATTCTTTTCTGCAGTGCTCATCCTTCACCAAGTTCTCTCTAACCATTGAAACTGTACATAGGGCTGACAATGGACTCTCAGAAAATGTAAGTTTGTCTGAAGCATGTATCCTTAGATTTACCTGATCCGCACATTTGAGATGCTTTCATGTTGCCCATGAATGCATAAGTTCCTTGTCATTATCCTTGGCATTTGTTGACTGTGATGCTGGCTACACTAGGTGCATGGTTTGACCAATGAACAACTAGCCATCAGACAGGTTGACCGTGTGGATATAGCTTCAGCTGCAAAAGATTGTTGGAGTTATGTGGTTGGGAGTAATAATATCGACTTCTCCAAGTTCGAATCCAAAAGGGCAGGTCGAGGTCCTCTTTTGGACGGATGGCAGGTTGGCGTCTTCCCTATCCAAAGTTTAGGATTTTCTAATAATAAATAGTTGCAGGTACTCTAGGAATTTGGTTTACAGTCTTTTAATATTGCACATGCTCTAGTTATCACATGACAATCCTCGCCGTGAGTTTAGTTGTCTAACACCTTGATTCCCAGTCTTACTCTACAAAAGAGCTTTACTGTTGCAAATGATTTCTAGGAGTAGGAGAGTTCATCTGGGATTTTAGACTACAGTATAACACAACCCGTGACCACAGCTTGCTGTAGGTTGTCAAATTCCTATGGATCTAATATTGCAAAATAGATAGTTTGCCTACAGTTACATTATCTCTTAAATCCTTGTAGCTTTTATTGATTATGGCACACTACAATTTTCAGGATAATTGTAGTCCTGTTATGACAGCATATAAGCTGGTAACTATCGATGCACCGTACTGGGGTTTTGGTTATCGACTTGAACAAGCTCTAATAGCGGTAAGCTTCTATAAATACTGTACAATGTTCACTCTACTTGCAACGCATATTATTACAATAAAGGTTTTATGTTTATAAGAAACTATTGTTCGCAATTGTATAGTTAGTGGTATTCAAGAAAGCAATTGTTAGTTCTCAGTTTCCTGTTCTCTATACCAGTGATAAATCTACATGGAAACAACCAATAATAAATAAATAAACAAAAGAAGAGAATAATTACAGAAAGTCGAAATAGGATCTATAATCTTTGTTCCTCTGCAAATACAGGTTGTTTATAAACCTTTCTTTTTTTTAACAAAAAAATATGCAGGGTGAAAGGGCTCTTTTCCTTGAGAGCCATCGGAATAGTTTTGGCTGGATTGATGAGTGGTTTGGAATGACTGTCTCACAAATTCGTGAACTAGAACGAGAAACTTTTGCCTCACTAAATAAGGTAAGGATTTAAACTCCCGATTCTCTATGTGATAATTTTGATGCAGTTACTGTAAATACATCTTTCTTTTTTGGATATTGTTTTCTAAGTAAACCAATCAAGTGTTATAAAGGTAAAAAAGAGTCTTAAGGAGTCTGAGTTGTTTGACAAGGCGGAAATCAAAATTGAACTAACTGGTCAAGCCCACATCATTTATATGCAATAACAATATTCTGCATTTGTTATGCAAGCCCTCATATGTGGTTTGCCTTTCGGTGATTAGCTGTGTATATGCAATGGAGTAAATTCTGTTGCTTGTCTGGTTGTGGAATCCAATGACCATTATTCTAGTCATAGTGGTAAACTTTGGATGTACTTGAGTGCAAAAACAATAAGTAATGCATTAATTTCTGTCTGCTGATTATCATGAGGATCCCATAGTGTGGGGTGAACCTGTTTCTGGTTCCTGATATGGTCTACGTGTCTATATAGATCTCATTAACGAAAATGTGCAAAAGCTCTATTTGCCTCTGCCATTCTATGAGTCCCTTCCTTTTGCGTATGGCATCGCCACTCCTGTTGTCAGCATCAACTAATTCGGGAACTTAGTTTGACCTTACTCGTTCTTCCCTCGTTAGATTTGCAAATATGTTTCTTTTTCTTTCACTAGGATTGTTTCCTAAATGAATGCTGCTCATTTTGACGACTGTATCATTTGTTTCAAAACAGAAACTCAGCAAGACAAGTTTGAAGCCAGCTACAGAAGATCAGAAATCTCCTATCGAAAATGGAGATGCTAACAAAAATGGAATCCCCCAAGATACGAACTGAGAGTCGAGGTACAGATCATATATACAAGGCAGCAGTCCCCAAACTGGAAATATTGTAATATTGTAGCAGTTATCAGTTATTCCTTCGATAACCACTTAGCAGTGGGATTTAGTGTTAGTATAAACTTATAAATTTGGTCTCAGTTAAAAGGTTGATAATTATCGTGGAGTTGTTCATGTGGCGATCGCTTACCATACAGGAAGTGCAAAAAATGAACAGTTAACAGGCAGAGATGGGATCGAACCCTAGTCGAGCGATGATATTGCTCCCAACGCAACTAAGAAAAAACTTAGAAAGTGCAAATACATTACAGGAGTACACTACTTAGGTAAGTAAATACAAAAATCTCAAATGAAACATGTACACCAATCTTTCCAAATTACAAGAAAATCTAGATCCATTTGCTTAACACAACAGAACCATTCTGTATAAGGAGGAAGATGAGAAAGACACAATTACATACTCCGCAAACTAATTAATTACGCTTGGGAAAGTTCTTAAGATACCGCCATGTAACTAAAGATGGAACATGCTAGGTTGAGCCTTGGTCATCCTTGCTTCACCATAGGGTTCATCATTATCGATTCGACGATTGTTCCGGAAGGCAGCGCATCCGATCACATAAACAATGACAAGGAGGATGAGGATGACAATGTTGATTACTGACACTTTCCTCCAGCTCTTCTTGAGGCTTCCGAGCACACCCGCCTTGCAAGAGTTGCAGTTGTAGCAGAGCAGCGACTGATCATTGTTCCAGAAGGTGCAGTCATTGTTGTTAACTACCACTCCATTTGACATCCAATATGTCTCATTCACATAGGTGTACCCACATTCCGTGGGAGGCTTGCAACAACCGGACTGCACAAACCAAAACCATATAGGATATAAAATAAATGAGATTCAATAGACATAAAATGCACTCATTCCCATCCTTGTTGATTTATTACGGTTACCAAATCGGCCGTTTGGGTTCTCGATTGTTTTCATTAATTATAAATGTAGAGAATCTAAATTCGCGGCCTTAACAGGTGGAAACTCCCATGCTAGTGAGGGTTTTGTTTTCTTTACTTTAAGTAAACAAGATCTAGATCCACATCACCTGAAGATAGCCAGTATGGCAGCAGTTAGGAGGTGGTAAGATGCATGACATTGGACATTATCCAGATAAGGAAAATCCTTCCTTACTACTGTAAAAAAGAATGCAAAAAGTAGAAGAAAAAGGTAGGATTCTAGGCTTCTCTATTAGACGGGATATTCATGTCGACATACATATTCACCGAATCGTAGGCTCACGATCCATATATTCACTCAAAAGATCATATATTCCACCAAAAGGAGAAGCATCTACAACAAAAGGAAAAAAGCTAACCAACCCCATCACCACTATTAGCCTGCAACAAGTATGAAATAAGAAAAAGGTGAAGAGGACAAGCACCCACCAATAATTTTGATAAAAAAAAAAAGTTTCATACCACACGCCAAGCCAAACCAGCTGGCCTGCTAAATTGTACACTTTTAAGTTTTCAAAGAAACCGTAATAGACGGGCTGCCCATCTTCCCTTCACATGTCTTTCACATCCCTAACCGACCGAGAGATCAACCTTATTTTTCTTTTCAATCGTAAAAAAGAATGCAAATAGACGAGTCGAACTGGACACACTTCACCCACTAATGAAGCATATTGTAAACCAGAATTTGTTTTTTTCTTGATAAAAAAATAACACAAAAGACAGTAGCGACCGACTTTTTTTTCTTGAACCGCGGAAGCAACTTCAAACGCAAGTTCCGTTTGCCCCCTTTCAGTTTTTTCCAAGGGACCGAGTCGACCGACCCCAATATTAAAATAATCCCCTCTTTTTCTTTTTACTACACGTGGATAATTGTGTAATTACCTCTTTATTAAAGTACTAAACCAACCAAGTACTACTACTTAAGTACACTAAAATAGAGAGTAAAATTCAACTTTAGATCTAAATAAAATTAGCTAATACACCCACATAAAAGAAAATGAATGAATGAATAAATAAATAAATAAATAAATAAATTTACTACTGTAATAAAGAATAAAAAATAAGTCAATAAAACGAAGTATTAAGATTAATATAATAATAAATAATTACCTCAATCGGACTAAGTTTCCGGTTGTAGAACATATCAGCAACTTCCGGCACACCGTTAACAGTCCTCCCCATCTTACCACAAACTCTCGAATCCCTAATACATGACGCGATCTTGACCCAATAGTTGTCACTCGCCACGTGGTCTTTCAACCAGCCCTTATAGTCCTGCAAGAAGTAATCCATGTAAGCCCGGTTCATCAAGGGTCGACCCGACCCTTTATCCGTGACCGCGTAGGCGAAGATGATGAACCCGATGAGAGCGGCGATGATGAAGAACATGACGAATAGGTAGAGCCACATGAGGAAAGTGTTCCGGTAACACGCGCCGGCGAAACCGGCCAAGGAGACGACCAGGATGGCAACTCCGATCACGATTAGCGGCCACTGGAGGAATTTGAGGCAGTCTGTGTTGTTGGCTCTGCTGCTTAGCCAAATCCCACCGCCGAGGATTGGGATTGAGAGCAGAAATGTCATGAAATTTAGAAACCCAATCAAGTGGTTGCTACTTCTCATCTTCGATTTCTTTCTTTTCCTTGTTCAAAGAATATTCCAATTTTAGTTTCTGGTACCGAGAGTGCTGATTTTTATTTATTTTTGGTTAATAAGTTGCAGAAATGGGAGCGGAGCAATAATTAAGGGGTGGTGGTATAGTGCTTATATAATGTGGCCATGTCCGGAGATGGAGGGATGCACGAAATTTCTGTTCATTGTAGTGACGTGTTAATTATCTTTGTATTTTCCCCGACCGACTAATTTCGTTCGAGTGTTATTATATTCTAAATTAGTGAATTAAGTTGAGCTTTTTCAGAATCGTTTTTATTTCTAATTTTTAAATTTCTTTTTCTGATTGTTAAAACATAAAACAAAAAATAAGAAATCACTTTTTCTAATTTTTAAAATTCTATTTTTATAAATTATTTACTTAAAAAAAATTATTTTAGCCGTTTATATATTTTTTTTAAAAAAACAAAAACAAAAACAATAACAAACGAGACGTTAATATATTTTTCTTCAGTAGTACTCGATCGTAAAACCTAAATTATAAACAGTCGACCACGTCCAATCAGATAAGGGTTGTGTTGTGTGGTTTTATGTGCACCTTGGCTTTGGGACATCTCAGATAGTAGGAAAGTTGTTTGGACTATTATTGGGGGTGGGTGCGGTTGATGATAGTTTGCTTTGAGACTTTTATCATCATTTTTATAAGCTATGCTTGGCTATACTGTCTGTCTGTCTAGGATATTTTCCACCTCAAGGCTCAAGCTTCTTGCTGTCCTTTTCTGGAGAATTTTATTGGCAGTAAATGTTAAATGAGTTTTTATTTTTGTCTCCTTCATCGACAAGGTTTAGCTTATAAAAATTAAGTATTGTAATTATTTTTATAAGCAACGCTTTATTTAAACAGTCAAATAGGCAATTGCGTCCTTGTTTTGCTAATGAATACGATACCGAATTTGCTTTTCAAATAAAGTTATTATTTAACATACTTTTAAAATATTATTTTCTATTTTTTTAAAAAAAATATATAAAATAAAGAAGAAATAATTGTGTTTATTAAAAAAAGAAGAAGAAATAATTGTGTTTATTAAAAAAAGAAGAAGAAATAATTGTCCCTATCATCCATCAGATTTCAGCTTCTGCTCCAATTTTATAGATCCTCGTTTTCATGGGCTTGTAAGCCAGCCCATTGTATAAACACGAAGAAAGCCCATGATCCAAAACGGACAAGACAACCATCCATTACCTGCCCTAGTCCAGACTGTGGGTGCGAAGGTTATAAATTGCTGCTTTCAGTCACTTGGAGCAGAGTAGAGTAGCAGGGAAAACAGAGAAAATGGAAGAAGAAGAAGGTTTTCGTTTTCGATCTTCGCCCAGAATCGAGCTTCTATTGTTTCGTGAAAAGGCAAGAAGGTGTCTTGACTCCGATGGCTTTGGTAATATTTCCATTAACACCATGGACGCTCAAATCAATCCATGGGACAGGATTTCTCAATTGCCAGACTAGGTTTTGATCCATGTCGCCTCTTTCCTCGCTACACTATGCGACCTTGTTTCCGTCGGCGCCGTCTCTCGAACATGGTATCGTGTGTCCACCTTATCGCCGCCCGTCTGCGATTTCTCCGAAACCCACCTCGGCCTTCCTCCTCCTTCCGATTCCAACTTATTATCCGAGTCGGAAATATGAGCTAAGGGGCAAAAGTTCTTTACTTAAAAGTAAACTTCTCTGTCCAAGCATCCTTACCTCGAGAAAACCCTAGATGGGTCTTTCAGCCTACTTTGCTCGCGGATCTCAGCACTTCAATTGCTAGGCGTGAAGAATCTTCATCTCAGGTTTGGCTCTAATCATTCTGTTGTAATTTGTTATTATTTGCCTCAATTCATACTCGCTGCTAGGAACTTGAATGTATTGAACTTACATGGTCGTGGTCTCGACCTCTTACAAGGGTCGCCCATATGTTGTTGTAATTGGCCTGAACTAAAATAATTTCATCTCACTCGGTGTTATGTTGATGAGCAGATTGTTGGGATCAGCTGCCCTTTGCTTGAGAAGTTTTCTGTATCTAATTGTTGGGGGCTAAAGAAGATTGGACTTTCTGGTTTTACAAAACTTGTGGAGGTTAAGGTGGTTGATGATGAACTCAGTGAACTTGAGGGAATCAAGATTGATGTGGTGAGCCTTCAAATTTCCACTTCTTAGGTTGTCCATCTAAGCCTGAGAATCATAATAACAAGCCAAACATCTAAGCTTGTAAAAATCTAGAGGTGTTTAGCGCAGTCGTGTCGTGGCTTTAGTTTATTACCAGACGATTTGTCTAAGTTTCCTATGCTCAAAAAGTCTGATGTGGCATGATAGTTCCTGGGAGAAGACTTTCATTCCTTACGAAAGCTCTCACGACTTGCTTCTCGCTACAGATTCTCCACATTGCAGAGTGGACAAAACAACTCTTAGCCTCGGGTTTATGTGCAAAGCTCCTGGGTCACATTTACATCCAATTGTAGTGGGCATTGATTGCTTTAACAAAGTTGCCCTAAAGTATCACCGATGCATGACGGCCTGTGTGTTAATTCCTGTTATTTTCTACAACTAAGGAAATATCTTGGTCGTCAATATCATCATAACATCAATTTCTTCATTGGATCTTTGAAAAAGGACTCCAATGTTCGACCTTTGTCATGTCAAACAACTAGAGCTCAATATCACCAGTACTCCATCATATAATTACAAAATCAATGATGAGAGAAGAATGGGTTGCTTTGGGTTTGGCATCCAGAATCTGTTGATTCCAACAATGATTATATCAAGGTCCTTTGCGATAATCTAATTAGGCGTGGTGCTGGAGAAAGACAATTTTGGTAGATCTCTAAGTCTCAGTTACTACCTACAGACGCATTTGAAACACATCGGTACCTTCTTGCATTGGTTCAGGCTCAGATCAGGAAATCATTTGGTTCAAGCGTTTCCCAGGTATGTGTGCCACTTCTTATGCTTGTCTCTGCATAAAAGTGCATTAATCAATAAACGTCCCGATGAGTCGTTTTATTAGTTTCACCTTTTGTTATAGTTATTACTTCTATTTTTCTTTTGATATTGATCATATTCCATCTTTTTTCAAATCTGAGAAACAAGTGCTGGTGGTATGTTGATCTATGTAGTAAAGTTACAAGGAGAAAACCAGCTCTTTGATTACCTGCTGTTATATTCGTTGGGACCTCAACTTGAAACTCCTGACCGATTTTCATAATATATACTCTTTGTGTTGTCTTTTATCATGCTATCGGATGATTTCTTCTTAGTGAAAGAATGTGATCAAGTTTGGCATGACAACAGACTTTCACCTTGAAGGAACGAGGGAGTTATGTTTTGGAAAAGCCAGAGAGTTAAAATGCCGCTCTGCAAGCAAGAACTTAAACTCTATTTACTACATGGATAAATCTTTAATGCCTTACAATTTTGATTCTGGAAATTATCTTGCCAATGGAAGTTATACTGTAACTTTGATTAAGCTAGTTGTTTGCTCTGAAATGTCACTCTGCAAGCCAAGAACTGATACTCTATTTAATACATGGTTAAATTATTAATTTTTCTTCCCAAACTTATAGTAATTCTTTCTTTTTTTACAAATTCTAATACATTTATATTT
>NBIL01143565.1:0-20279 GCA_002752925.1 Viola pubescens var. scabriuscula
CTCTCCTTTTCCTATATATATATATATATATAAATTGTAATAGCATTATAATAATCGTGATGCAAAGTTAACTCAGCTGCAATAACTTTTTCCAGCTAACTAGGTGATTCAAAATTTTATATAAATTTCTATGGGTTAAGATTCTTGTCCAACTTAAAGTGCTGCATGGCATTGCAATTTTTGGAACATATATTGAAAATTTTCCAAGATTTTGAGTCAACTCTTTGAAGAATTGTGTGGCCTCATTAATTAATGCTTTATGTTCTTCTTCTGTGTGGAGTTTAATTATATCCTCTACTTTGAACGATAATGGATTTTTTCCATCTTCTGAAGTTACTGGTGATGACCGTGCACATTTTCTTCACAACCAAACCACTGCGAACTTTGAATGTCTTCGTGAGGGACAGGTAAATCTAGATGGATATACAGTTAGTTCTTCCAATAATGGAATACAAATATGTTCTACAAATTTATTCATATTTGATCCAGTCATATGGAATAATTGATAGGTTTTGTTCGTTCAAATCCATAGGGATGTGATACTGTCTTTGTTACACCAACAGCTCGGACAATAGATATTGCACATGCTTGGATCATGGTACTCTCTTTTGCCATTTTTGACAGTCATTAACTTTCTTGTACTGTAAAGCTTTTGTTGGTTATTAATCCATGTTTGCTCGTGTACAGAAAAATTCAATAATGTTGTCGGTCTCACCAGCAACATGTGGAACTATAACTCAAATGCTGAATAAGTATGTGAACCATGTTTCTTTTGTGTTAACTTGATTTCATAAGCAATGACTAACCTGGGCAAGGCATAGGATGATTTGAAACATTTTTTTTTATTTACATAATGATAAGCAACCAATTAGAAGCAAATTTAAGAAACTATGATTGTTGAGAAGATAAAATGGTTAAGCAGTTCATCATTAGTATACAGGTTCAGAGGAGTAAAGATAGAGCATAAGGCGCTGTGAGGTTTGTGGACAGTGGTCTAATGAATCATATGACTCCAGTGCTTTGCAATTAATTCTAGCAGGTTAGATGAAGTCTTGTAATGTTAAATTGATTTTATCAAAGCAGCTGTGAACGTTCTTTCATAGGTCTGTGTCTGAATACCCTTGATGAATATGTGAGTTCAAAGGAAAGGTGCAGAAAAAGACATGGTTTATTATGTACTTGTGTGGAAAAGATTATCAAGAGAATATATTTACTCTGGTTCTACAGCAATAATCACCTTACATTTTTTTTTGGTATTGTTTTGTAGGTACATATTTTTTGCTGACAAAGTCGAGATTCAAGACATCACCAAGAAAACAAGTTTTTTCATCCTGGCAGGACCAGAAAGCAGCCAAGTGATGGAGAATTTGAATCTTGGTGAGCTTGTTGGGCAACCCTATGGAACACACCGCCATTATAGTGTAAGATCAAACAGTTACTGTTTTTTCTCTGGAAAATTACCTGCTTTGGTTTTTGCTACTCACCGCCATTATAGTGTAATATTAAACAGCTAATGTTATCTCCCTGGAAAACTTCATGCATTGGTTCATCTTTCTCTTTCTGTATCTACATGAATATAGATCTTTTGGCTGGTTTAGTTGAATTTGGTTCTGTTTAGTTATATGGATACAAAGGATTTTAATAAAATCACAGAGCATAGCCTCTAGCAGGGGAAAATAGATGAGAAAACCTCAGAATTTGAAAGAAGAGACTCCAATAATTATATTCAAAGAACAAATAGGAGTCAAAGAAGCTTAGTTTGTTGAAAATAAGATAGCATAATAAGCATGTCAAAATTTCTGTTCAGCTAGTGTTTACTACTTTCCTTAGACAGAGCATTGTTGTAAACTAATTACGCAGCATATGATAGCTTTGTTCACTAGAAACAGCAGAATGGAAGTTGTTAGATGAGGTAACGTGTTTTTAGTTTTCTTGCTGTGGGACATATCAGAGATTTTATCTAATTTCAGGTGAATGGAATGCCCATAACCGTAGGAGTGGGGAATCTTGTTTCTGAAGAAGGTTATTCACTGTTGATGTCACCTGCGAGTGCTGAATCTGTCTGGAAAACTCTTCTTACTGAAGGTGCAATTCCAATGGGTTCTAATGCCTGGGAAAAACTAAGGATCATTCAAGGTGGAGCGGTGATCTCTAAATTATAAGCTCAGTAGTCAGTTTACAAATTTGGACTTGCCAAGTTCTGTAGCTGTAAAGTGCTTTTCATTACCGATGATGATAGTAACTAAACAATTTTAAGTATTACAATCCTTTTTGAGACCATCACTTTTGATTCTCATTTTTCCTCGCTTCGTTATTTCATGCAGTTCCTTGCGTGTAAATCTCAAAACTTAGTTTGATTCACAGGAAAGCCGGCCCCAGGGAAAGAGCTGACCAATGAGTTCAATGTCTTGGAGGCTCATCTTTGGAACTCCATTTCTCTAAACAAAGGTACATCATTCTTCCTGACGTAGAGTTTAATTCATTTTTTTTTTCCCCCCCAAATGAACAAAGAAATGTGGATCTAATCTTCCACTTTTTGCAGGGTGTTATAAGGGACAAGAGACAATTTCAAGGCTCATAACATATGATGGTGTGAAACAGAGGTTATGGGGAATTCATCTTTCAGCACCAGCAGAACCTGGGAGTCAAATTACAGTTGATGGCAAGAAAGTGAAGTTCATTTCTTTCGTTAAATGGTTTTTTTAAAGATAAAAATCAATATATAACATGTTCTACAGATATTTTGGCTGGTTTCTATCATTCTGAATTATCAAACTCCATTTAACATTTGTGAAGGTGGGAAAGCTGACAAGCTACACTTCTGGGATAGAGGGATCGAAGCATTATGGACTAGCATATATTAAGAGGCAAATTGCTTCAGATGGTAGCGCTGTGATCGTCGGTGACAACATAGCCGGGACATTGGTGGATCCTCCTTTCCTCTCTCGGCAGCGTCCGTTGTTGAAAGGCTCTAGCGCTTGACTACTGAAAAGTGAGTTATCATTGATTTGAAATTCTTTACGCCCATTAATTAATGTACTGGTAATTATTCTTTTTTCCAATTTAACATTGTGAAATTTTTTTTTTTCTTCTTATAGACGGATGTGAGACTTGAACCGAGTCCCGCCTGGTATTTTGTCACCAGTGGACAACCACTGGGTTGTATGCCCAGTGGCCCCTGTGACTTAGTAGTTCAGTAGAAAAAGAGCATTAGGGAAGCCGAGTAAGCTTCGCATCACAACTCTTAGCTGGTTGCTAAGTCATCAACCCTATTCTTTTCTCTCAATTAGACTAATCTTCAAATTGTTATTCATTAACCAAAGTAGGATGAAAAATATTATATAGTAATTCAGGTATTTCATTCATAGGCACTAAACATCAGGAAGAATTGTTGGGACTCATCTTTTTGGCTAAAGTTGCTCGTGATGACAACAATTTTCTTCTCTTTTTGTGCGCTTTCCTCTTTTTTTCGATTTTTCTTTTGCTTGATTGGAATAATGGATTGAGATCACAAAAAAACTACTTAAACACGCATGAATGAACACCACAAAAAGCAACTAAAACTTCTTTTGTTTAGATATTATCAATGGATACTTGCATGGAGAAAGATGTAACTGTTAGAATTCTAAATCTTTTTTTCTTTTTCAAATTCCATAACTTATAATATTATTTTGTAACATTTGTAGAGTGTTAAAAGGTATCCCTTGTTAGCATTCGACATGCCACATGACAACTTCTTAGTGATTAAAAAATGATCATGGCATTGCAAGATAGTTTTAAGGATCTTATGTAGTTTTCTCTCAACAATATATATGTTTTTAGCATGTAGATATAAATTATAAAATAGGTGAATTAGGTAAAGAGTGGAATGTATTTCGTCTTTTTTTGTATCCGGATAAGGTGATATTTTTATCAAATCTAAATCAAAACAAACAAGAGCAGAGATGATACTAAAATGACGTGATTTCTTTCGGAATTTAAAAGTTTATATGCACAAACTCTTCTGTTTAGGCAATAAGATGAGATTAGAATTTTATTAACTGATAGAACCAGAAATTTAAGAAGAACAATAACAGTAGAAGGTTGGAAGTCAATTGGAAGAATCTATTCTCAAAAACTGCCTGGAATGGGTGAAATCATAATAGGACTCCTGACAGTGTGAGCTCCATTTTGTTCAACCCAAACTAGCGAACCATATGAAATCCCCCCTCTACCTCTCTTGTAGTTTAAGGTAACATTGTAACTTTGCTTCTCATTTTTCTGGCCAAAAACTAATGTCTTGGGGGAAACTGTAGCCTTTGAACCCTTTGGTGAAGTGACGTTAACTTTGTAAGTTGCAGCACCGTCACCGACATTCGTTACAGTTCTACGAAAAGTTTGTACAATCCTTGGCGGTGATTCTTCACTGTACAAGTACATAAATGATGGGTAGTTGAGGTCAAGAGAAGGGTTTGAACAAGAATACCTTTTCGATCTTGTGATGCTCAAGATTTGTTCATTAGTGTAGTTCATGCCGCAGAGCAGATTGACATAGTGTTGAGGGGTAGCATCATATACCAAACCTGGGTCGGCTGCTCGATTAGGATCGATATGGCCAGCTCCCATATCCAAAGGAGATGCATCAGCATCAATAGTTTCATTTCTGAAGAGAAACAATAAAGAGTTTCCTTTGATTGGAGTGTGAGTGTTGTCTAATGGGTTTGCGGTGGTGACCAGGGCAGACCTAATCGCTGCAGGACTCCACCCAGGATGCACGCTTTTCAAGAGTGCAGCTACACCAGCAGCATGGGGGCAAGCCATTGATGTTCCTGAGAGCAGCTTAAAGTTACTGGATAAGTGTATGTTGGACCCAATTTTAGCTGCTGAGGCGAGTGGAGAAAAAGATGCCAAAACTAGTGAGCCAGGCGCGATGATGTCTGGCTTCAGAATGCTGGGGTTGGCTCGTGCAGGACCTCTTGAGCTGAAAGAAGCTAGCGCCGGTGCAGGCTTAGCGCCCACAATGGTTTGCTGGAACTTGATGCTCACAACTGGATTCTCCGTATTCTCGGCATATTTGATTAAATCTATAGCCTGTTTGGGGGTTATCACGACTCCTGGATTGGAAAAAGTCTGAGATTCATAGAATGCAGCATCGTCTGAAATGTAAATAGCGCCTTCCACGCTGGGTGCATTTGCAATGTTAGATTGCAGGTCGCTATCTCCATCTCCTCTACCTTCACACACTACGATTCCTGTGATGTCCGCTAAGTCTAGACTTGAACCGCAATTCGAGATGGTCTTGTTGTAAACAAGAGGTCGGTTTTCTACAATGGCAGTAGCTGGGAACAAGGTCCATCCAATTATTGTTTGGCCATTTCCTAGGGTCAATGCCCCTGTAAAAGAACGATCAACAGTGCCAGCACCGACACTTAAAATCCATGGCATGCCATTACCCACTGACGCAAACCTCATTCCGCTGTTTCCTGCAGATGCTGAAACAAAAATACCTTTCTCCATAGCAGCAAACGACGCGATTGCTACCGGATTCTCATACAGTTCTTGGCCATTTCTGAAGCCTAAAGATATAGAGATCACATCAACACCATCTGCAATGGCTTGGTCTATGCCGGCAACAACATCAGAAGCATAGTTTCCTTCTGCCCACAACACCTTGTAAGCTGCCACTCTAGCGCGAGGGGCCATTCCTCTGGCTTTCCCGGTGGCATAGCCAAAGAATGTTGCGTCTTCGACATAGTTTCCAGCAGCTATGGAAGAAGTGTGAGTACCATGGCCGTCGATATCTCTGGCAGAATTCATGCTGATGTTGATGCCAGGATTCTCAGCTAATACACCTTTGTTGAAATACCTAGCTCCAATCAGCTTTTTGTTACACAAAGACGGATCGAACTCCTGACCTTCCTGACAGATTCCTTTCCATCTAGAAGGCACTGCAGTCATACCATCATCTCTATAGCTCTTACTCTCCGGCCAAACCCCAGTGTCGATCACTCCGATGATAACATCCTCACCGAATTTCGAAGCGGGCCATAAGCCAGTGGCTGGATTAAGTGAAAGGAAGTCACTGGTGCGTGTGGTGTGGAGTGTGACGGTTTGGTCTTTGTAAGCCGAGAGAAATCCTGGTGATTTCTTGAGAGTTTCAAGTTCATCTGGGGATAGAAGTGCACTGAAACCATGTAGAGCGTTATCGTAACAGTAAACATACGAGGCAGAATACGGAAAACCAGTGTCTAATTTATCTGATGACGCAGGTTGATTTGCAACTTTGGTGGAATAAATGGTTGAAGAATACCATTCTTGATGAGTTGCAAAGGTTTTAGGCATTGCAGACTTGTCCATGTGGACAATGTATGTTGACCTCTGCACTGAAGTAGTGGAGGTAATAGCTTGGATACTAAATAGAAGTACTGACCATGCTGCCAAGAAGATTGGAAATTGACAAGCTAGAATTGTTTCAACATTCTTCATATTTGGGTACTCAAAAGTGTAGCTGGATTGTTTTTGTGTTCTTATACCCAGAAACTAAACTGGTTTTTGTTTTTGTTTTTGGTTTTTGGTTTTTTGTGTGTGGGACAAAGATACATGAAATTTTGTATGAATTGGTTTCTCATTTTCTCATTCAATCAATCATCAAATGGGACCTGTGTTCCTTTTCACAGGCTCCACACTTTTTTTCTTCTCTTTTCAAAATGCTGAGAACTGTATACTATAATAAAGGAATCAAAAACATTATATAATGTTTAACTTTCATCTGTAGACAAATTTCTCCAAATTAATTAAGAATAAAATACCATTCTTTGCTTATTAACAACCATCAATCATGTTCATTTATCCAAATAAATAAAAGAAAAGGCCTCCATTGTGTTGCGTGAGCCGCCCAACATGTAATTCTTTTTCTTATCATAATAGTCATTATGACTGGGCTGCCAGCCACCATTATTCCATCATTTCCATGTGCAAATGCTCCGCGATCATATAAAATATAGTTAGTTCATTCAGATTCATCATAATATATTTAAATATATGAATTCATACTTTTAATTGTTTATAATTTTTTTTCAATCTGTTCATTCTTCACACTCGAACCTAAGATTAGGAACTCAATAAATTATGATTGGCTAAATGATCATTTTTTTAAAAACTTTTTTGGTAGATTTATTAAGTTGAATTAAAAATGTTCATGATAATTTGAACAAGACATGTTCCTAGCTGGGACAAAGACATCATCCACAACAATAACATGGGCAATGTCAGAACTACTGAGAAATCCAAGAGTGATGGAAAAGGCCCAAGTAGAGGTTAGACGAGTGTTTGATGAAGAAGAGAGTCTTGAGGAATTACAAGATTTGAAGTTAGAAGGGAAAGAGACATTAAGATTACATCCTCATGTCCCATTGCTACTTCCAAGAGAAAGCAGAGAAGCATGCAAGATCAATGGTTATGGCATACAATCCAAAAGCAATATTATCACCAATGCATGGTGTCACGGGATGATAATTTTGCGCAGCGATTTGACCCGTACGGGCACGTTAGCGCGCCCCTTATGCGCAGGGCGTGACAATGGGCTATGGGAAGAGATCCTAATTTCTTGATTGAGAGTGAAAAGTTCTATCCAGAAAGATTCTACCAGTGTTCCTCATCAACTGACTACAAAGGAACCAACTTCGAGTACTTACCGTTTGGCGTTGGAAGAAGGATTTGTCCGGGCGTTCGTTATGGTATGCTTAACGTTGAGCTTACACTCGCAAGCTTGCCTATCATTTCGACTGGAAGCTCCCCTGCTGCGGAGCACAGGCTCAAGATCCTTTCGAGTTAACGGTTTGTGTAAAAATCGATTTCTGCTTAGTGCCTATCCCGTACCAATTTCCACTGCTACCTCCTCAGTAGATGACCAAGCCAACATGCTTCTTTCATGGCCATCAGCTCAGTGTTGTAAGAACCTAGAAACCTATGGTTCCTTTCTTCTCTCAATAAATTAAACAGAATAACACTAGAGATGAAGCCCTATTCCCCATTTGTCGAAAAAAAGGAAATGAAGAAGTAATATGATCTTTATTCATATATACAGCCCAGAATGCAAAAAGGGCACCACTCTACATCCCTATATTCATCTAGTTAGTAGATGAATTGACAAATTAGTGATCAACCACAATCTTGCAGAATACTAAAAGCTTGAGAGCGTTGTTTGTAGGTCAAATGTGTAGGGAAATTGACACTAAAATTGATTCTTAGATCCCCTCTTTTACCTTCTTCTTTGGGCTTTGGCATGCCTTCGCCGTCAATGACCTCAATGTATCCTGGATATATGACGTTCTGAAGTGACAAGCTCATCTTCCGATCACCTAACAAGGGAACTAGAATGTTGCAACCTGTGAGAGCCTGCACCAAAGGGATCTCAATCTCGCACTCCAAATCATCTCCTACCCTTCTGAACAACGAGTGTTCTTTCTCTTTGATCAAGAAAACTAGGTCTGCTGCCTGATATCCTGGCCTCTCATCACCTTTCCCTATGAATGTAATCTTTGTTCCCTTCTTCCATCCCGGCTTTATCTTTAAATTTACCAACTCTCCTTCTTGCTCAATAAGTCTGTAACAACAAACATGCTAATTGGTTTACATGTATGATGCACTTATGGTACATTTGCTAATAGACAAAAGGAGAGCATACCCATTTATGATGACATCTCTACTGATCAAAAACTGCTTCACGCATCCTTCGCTCAACTCCTCTAATGTGCATTCAAGATTCTTTTCAGTTGGTGGAGCTTTTTTCTTGGCAGTGGATTGTGAGAACACAATGGGTGTAGCAGTAGAGTTCATTCGGCTTATGCTTCTCGAGTAAGTCTGAATTTCGGGCAGTGTTTGCGGAGGACTAAGCTTGACCTTCGGCGAGGAGGAGGAGAAGGACCCATCATTAGCATGGTTGTTGCTACTACAGCTTGTCGGCGTTTTCATTGGGCTTTTCGGCAAGTTGTGGTGCCTAGGACTTGACAAAGATGAGTGGCCCTTCCTACTCATACTCCTCAAAAGCATGGAGGGCAAAGATAAGAGGCCTGACTGATGATCATCTAAGCTTATGCTGCTGTTATGGCTTTGGTGGTGGCTAGAACCCTCCGCGCTTCTGTGACTGTGATGGGTAGAACCCTCCGCGCTCTTGTGACTGTGATGGCTAGAACCCTCTGGGGATGAGATTATTGGGTCATCAAAACTTTTCTTCTTTACTTTTTCTGTTTTGTCATTCATCCCCTAAATCAATCAAACAAAATTCAAAACATACAATCTATGTTCAAATGTGTCTTTTGCATGATATAAATTGGAAACATTTCATAAAAATGCAAATTCATTCACCACACCAGGCCAGCTTGATCATGAAACTAAATGTTCTTGAAAATAAATCTCATTTCAGCAAACAAGACCATTAATCAAGCCGAACCCAAGAATTGCTTAATTTCTGGGTACAAGATGAATGAGATGATAAATATTTACACAAAAATTTCTTTTTTTCACATGGCATTTGCTGTTAAACAGATAAATTGAATACACCTTACAACCAGCTTCATCAATGTGATGATGCACCTTGGCTTCTTCGAAGGCTTTGTTTGGGGTCTTGTCCTGATGATGCCATTTTGACAAAACAGAGTTGTAATAAGACCTACACATAGCTTTCGAAATTCCAAAAATGTTGTGAGGATCTGCTGTCACATCACGTCGGGGTTCTCCCATAGAGGAAAAGAAGAAGAAAATAAAGAGAAACAAGAAAATGAAGAAGAAAAAGAATTAGTGGAGAAGAGGAAATTCACAGAAAATTGGAAAATTGTGTGGTACACAGAAACCTTTTGTCCTGTTAGGATTTGGATGCTTTTATTAGACAAAAATTGTTTCATCTTTTCTTGATTTATCAGCTAAAATATATTTTTTTGTCCAAAGAAAACAAAAAGAAATAACTTAAAGCTAAAATTAGTTAGAACATCAACTAATGAACTTTCATGTAAATCTTAGTCCCAGCTTTGCTACATTGTTTGTGACTTGTCTCTCTAACTTTCCCACACCGATACACAACGAATACCTACACGATATGTATTGGACTTATCGCCTCATGCGTTTAGTTTGTTTATTCGTAATTTTCAACAATTAAATGGTATCAAATAGATAATTAACGTAAATTACAATCGCTAAAAGAATATTTAAGAGTAGATTAATTTGAAATTGAAGTGTTTTTTTGGCATGAATGTAATCTCACGTGTATATATATAAATAATAAAATGTGAATAGTATAAATAATAAAATGTTGGTTTTCTTCGACAATTCATAATATAATTTTACATTTATCCTTTTTTTTATAATATATATATATATATATATATAACTATATTTATCAGTATAATTAAAGATCTTTTTGGGTTTAATGTCTCATAAGTTAATCATTTTTCTTGTTTGCTTGTGAAAAAATCAAATACATTTTATAAGAAAAAGAGACCAAAAAAACCATCCTTTTTGAGTAGTATCTTTATTGTTTTGTTTTCCGTTCACTTTGCTAGTTAGTAATTGCACACTAATAGCTGCAAAGGTCAAGCAGGTGAGAGTGAGTTGGTCTAGTGTCAGCAGCCTCAGCACTAAAATTAAGCGGGCGAGTCTTTGTCTTTAGGGTTTAGCAGCTCAAGGGTTTTAGGTTTCTCGTGAGACGGATTGAAACTACTCATTTTCAACTCGCAGAACTTCATCACATTCTCAGTCAGGTAAGCATCTTAGTTGCAGTAACCATAGAAGAAAGCCCCTTACTTTATTTGTTTTCATTCTTCCAATTCCATGTTTCACCTTCATCGCTTCAGATTATATTCTAGAAAACTCTACACTCTCACCAAATTTCAACCTTCCAATCAATTTGTTACCTTGAGTCGTGTAAAGGGTCTCGACTCCACTCCTCCCATATCCAGCTGCTCCAATTTTGTCACGGACGCTCGTTTTTTGAGAAATTACTGTTCTGTGCAAAATGGTGAAGGGGGGTCTGGTGAGTGGACTGAAGAGATTGAGTATTTAGATGAGTCTGGCGGTGTGATTTATTCAGGAAAAGGTATAAGGTCAGTGGAGCCTGGGCTTGATGATCATGTTTTGATCGGTGGCCTAAAGAAGCCGCTTTTGAATTTCTCTGCAGTTGCCAAGATTGTTGAGGTTGTGAGAAGGTGGAAATGGGGACCAGAATTGGAGACCCAACTGGACAAGCTACAATTTGTGCCAAATATGACTCATATCTTTCAAGCCATGAAGATTATTAGCGATACTGATGCATCGTTGAGTTTGTTTAAATGGGCTAGAAGGCAATCCTGGTATGTCCCAGACGACGAGTGTTATGTCATGTTGTTTGATGGGTTGAATCAAGTTAGAGATTTTGATGGGATTCAGTCTTTGTTTGATAATATGGTGGAAGACTCTAGTAAGAATGCGGTTCCTTCATTTAGTGCCTATAATAGGGTGATTCAGTATCTGGCCAAAGCAGAGAAGTTGGAGGTGTCTTTTTGTTGTTTCAAGAAGGTACAGGATTCAGGCGGTAGAATTGATATCCAAACATATAATGCACTTATGACTTTATTCTTGGATAAGGGCTTGCCTTACAAGGCATTTGAGATATATGAGAGTATGGAAGCGTCACAATGTTCATTGGATAGTTCAACATATGAGATGATGATACCAAGTTTGGCAAAATCAGGTCGCCTTGATGCTGCTTTTAAGCTTTTCCAAGAGATGAAAGCAAGGAATTTTCGTCCAAGCTTTAGCATCTTTTCCTCACTCGTTGATTCCATGGGGAAAGCAGGGAGGTTGGAGACATCAATGAAGATTTACATGGAAATGCAGGGTTTTGGGCTCAGGCCATCTGCTACCATGTACGTTTCTTTGATTGATTCATACACCAAGGCGGGGAAGTTAGATTCTGCTCTCAAGATTTGGGATGAGATGAAGAAAGCTGGCTTCAGACCTAATTTTGGGCTGTATACTTTGATTATTGAATCCCATGCAAAGTCAGGGAAGCTTGATATTGCAATGTCTGCCTTTACAGATATGGAGAAGGCTGGATTCCTACCCACCCCATCCACATATTCATGCCTTCTTGAAATGCATTCTGCCTCTGGACAAGTGGATTCTGCCATGAAGCTATACAATTCAATGACTAACGCAGGTTTGAGACCAGGTTTGAGCACGTATACTTCCCTTTTGACTCTCCTTGCTCATAAAAAGCTTGTGGATGTAGCTGCAAAAATTTTACTTGAAATGAAGGCTATGGGGTTCTCTGCTGATGTGAGTGCCAGTGATGTTTTAATGGTTTATGTTAAGGATGGTTCTCTTGATCTTGCTTTGAAATGGCTACGCTTCATGGGTTCTTCTGGTATAAGAACAAACAATTTTATAATCCGTCAGCTG
Source organism: Viola pubescens var. scabriuscula (assembly GCA_002752925.1). Classification (NCBI taxonomy): domain Eukaryota; kingdom Viridiplantae; phylum Streptophyta; class Magnoliopsida; order Malpighiales; family Violaceae; genus Viola; species Viola pubescens. The sequence continues at coordinate 12,412 of NBIL01143565.1, forward strand.
TTTGAATCTTGTATGAAGAATGGTTTATATGAGTCAGCAAAGCCTCTCCTTGAGACCTATGTGAACTCTGCTGCGAAAGTAGACCTCATTCTTTACACATCAATCCTTGCACGTCTTGTCCGATGCCAAGAGGATCAGAATGAGAGGCATTTGATGTCAATCCTTAGTGCCACACAACAGAAGGCCCATACTTTTATGTGTGGGTTATTCACTGGTCCTGAGCAGAGGAAACAGCCAGTCCTATCCTTTGTGAGGGAGTTTTTTCAGGGTATTGACTATGAGTTAGAAGAGGGTGCTGCAAGGTACTTTGTAAATGTTCTGCTAAATTACCTTGTTCTTATGGGACAGATAAACCGAGCTCGATGTGTTTGGAAAGTTGCTTATGAAAATAAGCTTTTCCCTAAGGCAATAGTTTTTGATCAGCATATTGCTTGGTCCCTTGATGTTCGGAACTTGTCAGTTGGAGCTGCTCTTATAGCTGTTGTCCACACTCTTCATAGGTTCCGGAAACGCATGTTGTATTACGGTGTTATACCAAGACGCATCAAGTTGGTTACTGGACCCACTTTGAAAATTGTGGTGGCACAGATGTTGAGCTCTGTAGAGTCCCCATTTGAGGTGAGCAAGGTGGTTCTAAGGGCTCCTGGAGACTCTGTCATGGAGTGGTTTAAGAAGCCTATTGTTCAGCAATTTCTTCTAAATGAGATACCCTCGAGAGCGGACATACTTATGCACAAGCTAAACATACTTTTTCCTAGTTCTGCACCTGAACTTAGATCGATGTCCCCTCCCAAACCACTCATTTCAGGGAAGGCCATGTAGTTATTTATGATATTTGACATCCAGTTACAGGTGATGTACTTGTACTTGTGAAATAAAATTTTGAAGCTATTATATCTGAATTCTAAGCATCCTTTTAGTGGTCATTTTTGCTTGAGATGTAGAGAATAGGACAGCTAAGGACTCACTTTATGTTGACTGGAAAAGATGATGGGAAATAAGAGAAATTTACCTTTTGGTCTTTTTTTTCTTCTTCCACTTTCACTTGTATGTCAAATTCAAGTTTTAAGTTTATCTTTATAGTGTATGCCAAATATGTAATCTTCTAAAGAAGCTTGTGAACTTTTTTTTTTTGCTTCCAAACATAGAAGCCTGTGAACTTGCCAATATTTTATCACTGTGATGGGAAGTTGATGAGATTCCTCCAAGCACATGCACCCACCGTGATAAAAAACAGTGTTTAGTTGCAGATGCAAGGTCCCGGTTGCTATTTGATAATGGCTTCTCGTGGATTATGAAAATATATAATGATTTGAAAGGTTTTCTGTGTCTTACTCTATATACAAGAATTACAGTCCTATGGTTGTATCTGACCTTCCTTCAGTTCAATTAGATGTTTATCCAAAGGAACCATATCTACGTAGTCCTGTTTCTTATAAACTAATCACTAAATAGCATATTCAGTTATAGGAAAACCAATAGAAGCAACAGTTGTGTATAAAACGACCTAAAATCATTGTATGAAGCAGTGATTATATGTAGCAGTCTGGCAGTTGATGGTTTATGTGTCCTCTGAATCAGCTCTGAATCACGGTATGTTGAGTCGTTGAATGATGTAGAGAAAGGGTGAGAGCAGGGCGTGGTGGTTGGCTAACGTCGGTGATTTATGTTGGTGGCTTGTTGGTTTGTGCTTAAACAAGTTAGTGGTTGCCCTCCTCTCTACAAAGACAAACAAATGAAAAGAAAAAGAGTTAGTAATAGCCCTTTACCAAATGTATTGCATATCAGGGCTTTAACTTATTTTTGTCTGATCTATTGTGTTGGGGTTTGTGTTTTAGCCGCACCCCTGCCAAGTGCCAGCAGATTTGTTTGCAAAGGGATTGTATGTAATGGCATTTTCTGTTGAGGGATCTATGTTGGTTTTTGCGTTGGTTGCTGGTGCTAGATTATTATTTTTATTGTTCTGCATTTCTTTTCTTATTTTGGCTAATATAATTGATTTCCAGGTGACATGTAATCTATTGCTGATTGAAGTGCTTTGTTTGCATCGGCGGCTAATTGTTAATGTCTCTGTCTTTGCTTATGTCCTGTTATTTCTACACGTCGTGTTTTTGGATTGGTGTTGAAGTTGTGCCTCAGTACATGTTGCTACCTTTTGGCCTTAGCCAATTATTGGTTTTGGTGCCCTGGTGCTTATTAAGAATTATCTGGTATTAGTTCTTGTGATTCTTATCTCTTTTGCATTCATACTTCTCTTCTTTGTGGATTTTGAAGGTTTAGGAAGACAGGTTGATCTTTTGTGGTGGGTAGAAACGTTGTGGAGTTTTAGCTCTCCAATGTTTGTACCTTCTCTTCAAACGAAATTATGATATTGCGCTGTTTTATTATTGACAGGAAAGGAATGAAAGAGTGGTTTTAGAAGCTTCTCTCTGATGTTCTTGAGAAATTAGTTCTACCCATTCACACTGCTGTACGAATCGTAGCAGGCTAAAAATATACTGGCATACTCATGCACTTGTAAATGACAGCTATATAATAGTTCTTTTCTACTGTGTGTGTGTGTCTTTGTGATCTCTGTCCACCTTACAGCAATTGCTTTACAGGAAATAGTCTTTCATCACTTACTCGTATCATAGCCATGAATGGAAACATTGAAAAGATGGATGGAGAGTTTTTCACTGGACTCATGACTGATATGGCTACTGACAAAGTGTTTGCACTTGGCTCAGTCAAGACATGGCTAGAGCAATTGCTCAGGTGCTATGGCTAGTGAATTTAACTGCAGTTTCTTGACTAGTTTATTTCTTCTCTTTCCATTGGAAACTGACTTACGGTTATAGTGCTAGATCAGCAAGTCCGTATCAAGAGGAATGAAATGCAACTGTCGGTGGGTCGAATCGGATGCACTTTTTTTCGTGCATGGAAATATGAGTGAGGACTTCTTCTGGCATCACTACTATCCTGGGGTAAGATTTACATGGTTCCTGGTGGATTTTCTTGTTCGAAATTGATTTCTTGTTAGTGACTGCACTCATTTTGTATCTTCTGCTCTGTCCGTAGAAATGCATAGTTCAGTCACAATGGAATGGATTGAACAGTACAACTGGTTTTTTAACACTAACCGAATCGAACCGAACCGATTCGAGGTATCGAGCATAGTTTTTATATCAATGAATCTTAGCCAATAACGAGGACCGATTCAACTCTTTATCAATTTATTGGATTGATTTTGAAATTTTGAATCCCTGAATTGTTGAGTTAGTTAATTGACGAGTCAATAAAGAAAAACTGAGAACGAGATAGGGTTACAGACTTACAGTGCACAAACAAAGAGGAGTAAAAGAGATGGGCCGGCCGGGCGGCCATTATCCTTTTTCATCTTAGACAAATAACATCACATTTTCCGCGAAGGAGAACGAGGATGAGAATCTTTGAAAAGTTTCCTACTCCATCATGCACGTAACGTAACTATCAGTTTATTAACTCCACGTTTTTCTCTCCTTTTTCTTTCTTTTTTAATTCATTCATGCCACTAGTGTATTTATTAGTAATAAATAGTGTTATACTATATGCTAATAAATTAATACTTAACTCGATTTTAAGATCGAGTTTGAAAATTTGAGAAAATAAAGCTGAGAGAATAAATCGATAATGAGTTCAACTATATTCTGAACAAAATAATCATTTTTTAAAAAAATCTACATTAATCCTCAAATTTGATAGTAATTTGTTATGTTAGTATTATATTTGTTACTCACGCCCTTCAACAATTGCGTTTATTACACGCTCCATGAGGATGCAAATGTCAACAACCTAACTCCGATCGTCATGTCATCATTCAGCAGCCAAGTAACTATAGGTAATACCGTAAGAGCAGGCAGGTGGCCATGACTAAAAGACGACAAAACGAAACAACAAACAACCCTGAAAAATAAATAAATAGAAAATAAGAATCTATGACTTTTTAGCCGCGTAGAACAGATCTTTTGATTTATCATTCCTTTCTTCTCTCTGGAGTGAATTTTCAAGAACCATGGCATATCTTGAGTTTATTTGACTTCAAGAACCAAAACCATAACTGGTAATAGAATCAAGAAACCAAAAAACAAAGAAAAGATGGGCAATCCTGATTTGTTGGTTTTTTCAATTTCCTTTTCTCTTCTGTTTCTCACATATGCTTCTTCTGCTGCTCCTAATCTGCCATCATCATCAGTTACTTGCCCCATGGATCTGAACTATGTCTTGAGGATCCCATGGAACAGGTCTCTCTGCCAAAATTTCCACCCACCACAAAACGGCAGCCCCACCACTCCAAACGGCAGCACTCCCTCCAACTCCAAGCCACCATGTTGTACAACTCTTCTCTCCTTATTTGGTGTTGCCCTTGCTCAACATCTCAAAGAAACCTCCTTTTTCCACCTCCAAGATTTGAACACTTCCATTTCTTGCCTCCAAGATTACCAAACAAAGCTTCAATCTTTATCTCTTGATACCAATCTGGTCTCTTATTGTTTAGACCCTATGCAGTTTGTTATATCAGCTGACATATGTGCCCGTATAGAGACATCTAAAGACTGGGCTAAGCAGCTTGGTGCATCAACTGCTCTTGACACAGCTTGCAGGCCTGATCTCACTGACTTCACTGCTTGTGATGGGTGTGTAAGAGCTGGATACAGGGTTCAGTCTGCTCTGCTGGAAATTGATGGTAATCAAACTCATGCCTTGGATTGTTTTTACTTTGCAATTCTTTATGCTGGTGGTATTGTTAATGAGAATGGTCCTGAAAGTGATGGTGCTGTTGAATGTATATTTGGGTTGGATTTAAATACAAGTGTTGGGTCATCTAGGAGAAGTAACTCAGCTCTTGTTTTTGGAGTAACTGGTGCTGGTGTTGCTGTTTTTGTCATGTCTAGTTTGGTAGGATTGTATGTTTGGTATGATAGGAAATGGAGAAGGAGAAAGGACTCGAGGTTTTGTTCTGATCCAGAGGAACAAGGGTCTAGGCCGAAATTGAGGCCGAATACAGGATCAATTTGGTTTAAACTTCAGGATCTTGAGAAAGCTACTGACGGGTTTTCACAAAAGAATTTTGTAGGAAGAGGTGGGTTTGGTTTTGTTTACAAAGGGGTTTTAGCGGATGGGACAGTGGTGGCTGTTAAGAGGATTGTAGAATCTGATTTTCAAGGAGACGCAGAATTTCGCAATGAAGTTGAGATCATAAGCAATCTGAAGCACAGGAATTTGCTGCCGCTTAGAGGGTGTTGTATGGTTGATGAAGTAGAGGATTATAATGATGGAGGGAGTAAATGGTACCTTGTTTATGACTACATGCCAAATGGAAATCTTGATGACCATTTGTTCCCATCATCGGATAAAGGAATTCAGAAACCACACCTAAGTTGGCCACAAAGGAAGAGCATCATTTTGGATGTGGCCAAGGGATTAGCTTATTTGCACTATGGAGTAAAGCCTGCGATATATCACAGAGATATAAAGGCCACAAATATATTGTTAGATGCGGATATGAGAGCAAGAGTGGCTGATTTTGGGTTGGCAAAGCAGAGTAGGGAAGGGCAGTCTCATCTTACTACAAGAGTGGCTGGAACTCATGGTTACTTAGCTCCTGAATATGCTCTCTACGGTCAACTGACTGAAAAGAGTGATGTTTATAGTTTTGGGGTGGTCGTTTTGGAGATATTGTGCGGCAGAAAAGCCCTCGATTTGTCTTCGTCGGGGTCACCTCGTGCTTTCTTGATCACTGATTGGGCTTGGTCGTTGGTGAAGTGTGGAAAAGTGGAACAGGCTTTGGATGCTTCTTTGTTTCGGGATGAAGATTCTTCCAATTCAAATCCAAGGGGGATAATGGAACGGTTTTTGCTGGTAGGGATTTTGTGTTCTCATGTGATGGTTGCTCTAAGGCCGACAGTTTTGGATGCACTAAAAATGTTAGAAGGAGATATTGAAGTTCCACCAATTCCTGATCGGCCAATGCCTCTTGGCCATCATTCTTTCTTTAATGATAGCAGTTCTTTCAGCATCTCCCCGATATTAAGCGGTCCTAAATTACATGCTGGAGACATGCTAAGGTAAGGAGTTAGTCTCAGAATCTTGTCTGTTTCTCAAATGGGATGTGTACAGTTAGAAGACTTGTGCATTGAGGCATGTATTCATGCGCGGATGGTAATCCTTGAGCCTCTTTATTCAAGATGTGGGTTGTTCAAGGACGACAACTTGTGGCAGAGGTTTTTTTCAGCGAACTATTTGTGGCAGAGTTTGATTGTATCATGTACCCCAAACCTGTGGGCGTCAGCTTGATGACTCATTCTGCGGCACAAGATGGAGTTTTGCGTTGTCTCGCAGGAAGCAAGAATTGCTTTAAGGATTCAGTTTTTGACTGCATTTGGATTTAACAAAGCCTCTCAGGTGAAAGTTACTTACTCCGTTATCGTTCTTCCGGTCTTGTCAGTGATGGAAAGCCAACCCGAATTATCTGCGGAAAGGTAATTCGGAGGAGAGTTAAAACTGTTGGCAATGTTTTTAACCGTTCTTGCAACCTCGGGTTTGTTTTCGCATGCTTCCACAACAGAGCTCTCATAGAATGTTACTACGAGTTGTTCTTAACTAGGATGCATTCGTCTCAGTTATGTGCATTATTAGAACCGAGTTTCCACTTCCCAAGTGTGATCGCTATGCGCCCTCTTCAGAGGCTTACTGAAGAACTGCAGGGAATGCATACTAAGGGCGTTTCATCACTTCCAGATGAATGTGGTAAACATATTTTAGATTATCTTCCAGTTAGTTGAGTACAGACAGATACTTGGATGTTTTCAGAAAATAAACAACGTTCTGATAGAAATGTGTTAGCGTACGTAGGTACTACTATATAGCTTGGTACTCCAATACAAATCTGTATATATTACTAAAATATGATGCTTGATTGGTATATTGTGGAGATATTTCCTTTACTGGAAAGGGTTTTGTTCTTTTTCCATACTAATTGTTTATTGTGGAGATATAAAGTTGCAACTTTTATGTGGGGGATTCTAGAGAAATTGATGCTAAAGTGAATTGGATAAGCAAGGTTTGGAAATGATAATATTATATCAATAATACAGCAAAACTGCATTCCGATTGTTTTATGGACAAGGAAAGGAAAATGGGCTAGCCGGCGCAACAGTTTATTGTGGACGCGACCGCGACCCCTCTGATGGTAGATCCCACCACTAACATAAGTAGGTTGGGCGCGCCTGCAGTCCCGAACGTATTTTTTATTATTATTATTGGTTCTTAAAGGCGAAAATGAGACAGCGGAGTCCAAACGTTATACCTGTTAGGCGCCCTAGGTTCCTCCTGACGAAAATGCCCCCTGACGTCCGTTATTTTCCATTTTTTTAATATTATCTTAGATAAAGCATACTGTACATGGCCCCACTTGTCAGATTCTTATAAAAAAAAATCTAAAAATTGATTAAAATTAATATTTTCAAAAAACTAAAAAACGAAATGTTATTAAAATTAATATTTGGAAAAGAACAAATTTGGAGACGACAGAGATGGAGATAGCTCATAGGTCATAGCTGTTAAATCAAATACAGAAGCATGATTCTTTTGCTCTTTTTTTCTCTCTTCATATACTTTCTTATTCTTGTTGGGCATTAGATTCATCCTGTAAGAGTATCAGTCACAAAGTCCATAAAATGTTGGGCATTCTGTTTGTACAAATGAAGATTGAAGATAGAATCACAGGAACCTAGTTTAAATATAAAGATGCATTTCTTTCCTGTGATTTGTCTCCGATTTATCAATTTTTTTCGTATAGCCAAGAAACGTTCTGCTTTTCAAGTTTTCATCTTTGGGATTGATCAATG
>NBIL01143572.1:0-14668 GCA_002752925.1 Viola pubescens var. scabriuscula
CGAAAAACACTCAATATTTATCAATTTTAACAAATCATACCATATTTTTAAACTTGTTTTAAGAGTTATTTGACTCTTTCAAAAAAATTGTCCTTATTTATTTACTAAAAAAAAGACATGAAATTTTTTCCTATTTTTTTTACATCAAATCGCTGACGTGACTTAATTCAATAAAAATTAAAATTAAAATTAAATGTAAAATTATCTTTTTAATTTGGGAGGAGAGATAAAAGGAGAGAGAATATTCTTTTAATTTATATTTTTTATTTTTTACTAGATTATGTAATGTCAGCGCCTATCTGAGGTAAAGAGAGCGACGAAAATTTGTTCATGTCATTTATAAAAATTAACGTTTTATATATTTTTAGGTATTTTAATTTGGTACAAACATGAGGTGATTTTATTATTTTTTTTCCATGATATTTGGTAGGTAATTTTATTGTTTTTTTTCATAAATAAATAATATTTTATATACTTTTAGGTATTTTATTTTATAGTAAAAAATAACACTTCAATAAATACTTGAACCAAAAAAATCAACATTTTTTTAAAGTGTGCATAGTAACTCAACACCTAACAACAACAAAATAGTATGGCCAAACAAATCTATACTTTGTCTAATAAATCATTTGCTTCTTCATCATCTTTCTCCTCAATATCTTTCCTTTCCTTAACAACATTTTAATTTTTGTAAGCTGGCTAGTGGCCACATAATTGTCTATCAATTTCTTATAATTTTTACTTTCCAATATATTTTATACAATTTTCCCCATAACGCCAACAACTTCATGGGACTCGGCGGGGAAAGTTAACGAAGTACCTAACGCCAACAACTTCATGGGAAACCCAAGTCCCAAAACAAATGGGGGCTCCTCTAAGATATGAGATCCCATGGCCAAAAGGGTATGCATGATGTGATAGAAAGTTTACTGCAAATTTCGTTTCGTGATGAACACGATAAATGATGTGATGAGCGAAAGAAGTCAGCTCCAGTTGAATCCGTAGATCATGTTAAGAGGAACATGAGAGGAGCCAAATCCATCTGTTGAAAACACATGGCATGAGCAATGACCAATTGAAATGGTCCTAGGAAAAGGTATCTCCTTTTGCTTCTAGTAGACTGCACTTTCATGCTCGGCACAACTCCTTGTGATTACGTTGTCTTCAGGTGCGAATTCACGAGCCTTAAGAAAGTCTTCCCAGGCAGCATCAGTTTGTCCAAGCTCCGCTCTAGCTTTCCCTCTTCTGAACAGTGCTTTGACATTGTTCTCATCCTCTACCAACACCTGATATCCACCATCCAACTGGTTAAAAGTTTTTTAGAACCATCACAAATAACCATATATTCCTAAATTAGGAAAGTAACCACAAACATAGAAGCCACCACTACTATTATGATGGAGCTGGCAACTCCACACAATGGATCATGCACAGACACAGTGCATGTGCATGTGCTCTTCAGAGCAACCAGCAACAAAAATCCATGAGCGTTGCTCTTCAGAGCAAGCAACTCGTATGTGAAAGTTCATACAATTGATGATAAGGGGAAGAAAACACAATTGCACAGAAAGAATTGAAAATTTTGAATTGCTATTTTCATGAACTTTCATCTTACAAGGTGTATGCTTATCAAAACACCCAAAAGCCAATATCCTTCAACATTGTAGCATGTAAAGGACAAAACTGTCGCTGAAAAGTGTAACAGAAAAGACAATGCATCCACTAAAGAACACTTACAACACTGCATTGTGCAATGGCTTCATCAAAGCGCTCAAGTTTGATCAGACATCCTGCCATGTTAAGATGACAAGGATTCTTAACTGCCAATGCCATGTCCCGGAACTTGCCAAATAATTGGAACATGAAGTCATTGCCTAAATATGAAATTGCCTAACATGAAGAAAGGCCACAAGAAGTCATCAAGACAGCTGGGCAGAGGGAGGGGGAGAGAGAGCAGATTCAGCTGCCAAAGGAATAATGTAATTCAAGAAAAATAAGGGTCTACCATCTCATATTGTTTCATGGCCTCCTCAAGTTTTTCCTCCTTAAATAAAGCATTTCCATCCATTTTCCTTCGATCTGCTGCTCCAATTCTCTCTTCAGCAGTCATATCACCACGTGCTTTTCCCTACAAAAATCAGGATCAGAAAGTTACTCATCCCATTAACAATAGCGGGATCAAGCCAATCAATTTGAATTCAGGAGTTTAAACATTCATCAACTACACTTGCAAAAATCCACTTGGTGTAACCTACCTCTTTGACTTCATCAAACCCAATTAGCTCAACTTCATACACATAATCTGCCATAGATGAGACATTTGGGAATGAAAAGTTTCCTTCTTTCCCTTAACCTAATTCCCATCCCACACGTAACAGTGCACGCTCACCAGCCTTCATACTGACCACGCAAACAGCTAAACCCGTCGTTTCTGTTTTCTCTGTTACAGAAGTAAACTGTCAAGATTCAGTGATACATTCCACAGCAGACTCATAAAAGGAAGACAAAGAAGATCATGACTTCAAGAAAACACATCCAACTTCATTCATGAATACCAGACAGTCAAGGACACCAATAAGCAGCAAAAGTGAAACCCAAAACTAACACGCAAATCCTCTGTGGAAAATGAACAAATAATGATTAAGTAAAAACATACTAATAGAATAGGCATATATACCTTTTCCTAGGACCGTTTAAATTGGTTGTTGCTCATGCCATGTGTTTTCAAACTTGTGTTGGGTGCTTTCACTCCATGCCCTGTAATGCACTATCACGCAAATGTAGTTACTCAGACTTAGTTGAGTTAGTTAACTATCTAGTTCAAGAAGTAGGTAAACTAAAGAAACATCCATGATTCTTTTTCCACCTTATCAAAGACGAATGGCTAGACAGAGTGAGAAACACAGAAAACCACCCTAATCATGCTGGAAGAAGGACTTCTTGGCATTTTTTAGAATCCTTATTTTCCTAAATTCGAGAACTGAAACTCGATTGAACCCATCCTTCCATAAGCCATAAATACAGCTCAACTTATCATAGGAATATAATTCAAGTTTACACAAGTTCTCTTTACATAAAACATTACCACAGTCAGAGGATAACCCTCTAGCAATAGTCAGCAACTACGACACGTTATACTTAGCCATTCGTCTGTGATTAAGAAGCAAGTTTCCAGGTTTTATGAGAGTCAAAATCGCAAAGGCAATGAAAAATGAAACACTGATATGCTTACAATAGAGAATGATGGGGAAGGAACTAGTAGGTACTCACAAAAGCATGTTGCACATATGGTTGGTTTCTGACCATGACCTTCCTTTATAATTTGCTTTGTGACTCTCTTGAAGAACTTCCACCACAGAGTCAACCTTCGGCGGACAATCCCCATCTCGAGGAGGATCACCATGCACAAATGCAGCTCCTTCAGCAACAATTTCACTCTCATCATCTCGACCTACAAAACAACACACATCACATGCAATTTAGCAAAGTTCTCTCCTTTTTCTTTCAAAACACGTACAGTTGCAAATAACACAGCAGCATTGGCCTAACAGAAAATCCTAAACAACCACAAATTACCAAGCGACTGGGTTTGTTCCTCTTGGATATCCTCCATCACTTCAAAAATCACCTCGCAAACGAAATTCTGCAAAAATACAACAACAGATTAACTAAGAATGAAATGCTGAATCAGTACCTAGTGATTATTACTGCTGCAATTTATGAAATGGAAAAAACCATTACAAGCTAAAGCTACTGGATGAGTTTACTTGAACTTTGAGAGAGTTTTCTTGCACGTATGGAAATGGAAGAGATGATGAATAGATTAGTTACCTGGGTATGACTGTGAGAGAAGGAGATCACGAGAGAGCGACGGAGAGAAGGAAAGGACGTTGCTTGTGTCTGCTTCGTAACGATCAAAGAAGATTCTAGCATAAGAAATTCGATCTTAAGCTTAACTAATATCTGTATTACATGTTGATTAGTATTATTAGTTTTTTTTTAGTTTATGAAGTTGATTAGTTTTTATTAACTCCAGTCACCAGTGAGTGGTAGATTTTGTTACTATTGTAGGAAGCCAAAAAGAACCGTAGTACCTTTAGTTAACCAAAAAAAAGCTTGGGTTTTTTTTTCCCTTCCTAATTTTTGTTTCTAAAATACTGTATAATTTAAAAAAGCAAGATTGATCAAAGTCGAAAGTCGAATTTTGAACATGAAATTGTACGTCAACTGATATTGTAATTAATTAATAATATAATAAGTTTAAAAATGACGAATTTTAAAATATGATACAGGTGGAGATGAGTAGCTAGGGATTGTATTTTTTTTTTATAAGTGAAAGTTTTATTTCCCATTAATCATTGTCCTATTAATTTATTAAATCTTAAATTTTTGCTAAATATTTTATTTCAAATAGTATTCATTTGTCTATAATTTCTATATCGTGTTTACATTTTAGGCTCTATTTAGCCCTAATTATACTATTAAACCTCAGCTTGGTTTACAACTCGTGTTCCACAAATTTAGTGAAGGATTATGTCCTCAAAACACAACTTGAAATATACTTTTCGTTATACTTTATTCATAATAAGAATGACTCACAGCATGAATGAAATTCACAACGTGCCTTATAAAAAAAAACATACACTTATAAATTGTGGTACAATTTCAACACAACTTCTTTATATGTATGAAACATACTTTTTATCTTTCTTTTTTATAGGTAGAGTTATATCTTTTTAAGATGACAAGTATAGTAATAAATATAAAATCAATTAAGTTTTTTTTTAAACATTTTATATATATATATAGAAATTGTAGGTGAGACTATTCGAACTAGAGATAAGGCTCTCTCTACTTTGTAGAAAGTATCATTAAACTACAAGCTCATTGATAATATTATTTTCTAATTCATTTAAGTATTAATGACATTCCTCAGCAACTTATTTTCTCCAAAATTTTCCCATTAAAATCCATTTGTTTCAATTTAATTATTTGCATTCTTTTTAATCCTCAACACTATAGACTAAATATAGTGTTAACATTGCATTTATAAAATGTGTGATTCTTTGTTGGTAAATTATATGTTTCTATATACTTTATAGAGTTTACTATTTTCTTTTAGTGAAAAAAAAAAAGGATTAAACTCGAAAGCTAACGAAAGTAACGAGAACCAACAATATCATAGAAAAAAACCAAATCTTAATCTCAATAGGAGTGAGTATCCCTTGGATGTGGGATTCCAAGGCAAAAAAAAATTGCGTGATATATTAGGATATTCGTAGTAAAATTTATCTCATGGTGAATATAAAATATCATGTAATGATCGAAAGAAATCAGTTCCAATTGATCTATCAAATAAGAGCATCATAATAAGCATTCATTTCACAAGAGCCAAGCACCATGTCTAACCACAACTTGGTTATCGCATTCTACATGGAGAGAATGTTAACCACGATCAGAGTTTACCCTTTTGATTTGGTTTTTAACGTTTAGTTAACTTTAAGGACTAGATATTGGTTGAGTTGAAACATGAGGGACTAAGTCGTATCACATATTTTCGTTGTCGATGAAACACCGTAGGCTGCTGGTGACGACCAAACAAAACCATTTTCTCCTTTATTATTTATATTTTTTATATATATTTTTATTTTTAAAGGAGCGACTTCTAAATCTCTCTCTCTTTGTAAAACACGAAAAAAATTTCAAAATCCCAAAATCCCTTCACTATGGCCTTTCACGTAGCTTGCCCAATTACATGGTTAGTATTACTATTAACACTAAAAACTCTTTTCTTTCTCTTGTCTGTCTAATTATTTTCCCTCTCTTTTTTTCAATTTTTGCTTCTTCTTCGTCTTCCTCCTCTCGCCGTCTCCCCTCCTCAAAACCCTCATTCTGTGTTTTTTTGTTGTTTCGTGTTTCTCTTATATTTTCCGATTTTTTTTTGGTTTTCGGCAGTCGTCGAATCTGCTTCTGCTCGTTAGGGTTTCCGCGAGATCTCCACGCTGCGAAATCCAAGGCTGACTTTCTTCTGGATGTTTCTCGAATCGAGGAGTTCCTCAAAGATCCTTCTGGAATTAGGGCTTCGCGAGATGGAACCGTCCAGGTATCAGTTCCTAAGGTTGTTGTCCCGCCGCCGCCGCCGCCTGCGGTGGTGGTCGTGGTGGGGGGAGGTGGGGGAGTTGGTGTTGGTGGAGGTGGGGGTGATGTGTCGGAGGAGTCTGGGGTGCTGTCGGTGTCTGCTCAGACGAAACGTGTGGCTATTCAGAAACAAGCGGCTGCTGCTAAGGTTGCTGCGGAGTATTATGCAAAGAAATTCGAGTCTGGTGTTGATGCCACGGTATGCAAGACTTTTTTTTCTCAGTGTGATTTTACACGCAAAATGATACGTGCTCTTTTATTGAATTGAATTTGTGGCCATGCCATTGAATTTTGGTTCAATTGTTATGTAGGTTCTCAATGCATAATAGTGTTCATGTGTGTGATTGATTACTCATTATGTTTCTATGCGTGTGCTCGTTGATATGGATCTCACAATGCGTATGACAATTTGATATGATGATTTCAAGGGGCAGACAACTTGTGTGGAGCAGTTTATTTTGGCATTGGATATAACTAACTTAGTTTTTCTCCCCATTTAAGGTTACCTCGAAAGATACTTCTGGAGAAGAACAAGGTTTGTCCGGCACAAATGTAATGTGCCGGATGTGCTTTTTGGGTGAGGCTGAAGGAAGTGAGAGGGCAAGAAGGATGCTTTCTTGCAAAAGTTGTGGAAAGAAGTATCACAGGAGTTGCATAAAAGCTTGGTCTCAACATAGAGGTAAAATCTAGTTGGTTAGTTATTAATACGAGGCTGCGAGTTTTGATTACTCATACATGAATCGCTGATCCCAGATTTGTTTCACTGGAGTTCCTGGAGCTGCCCGTCCTGTCAAGTCTGCGAGGTATTATTTGCATTACTGGTTGATGTATATACTTACTTTTCCATGAGAAAGGAACTGCATGAAAAATTGACAATGTCTTTAAGCGCCTTTCAGAACTCTAAAGAGATGAACCTCACCAAGCAGTTTATTTCTCTTTTTTTTGTCTGTTGGCTATTGGAGCACCCTCTTGTTGCTTGCATCCACAGATCTAACCCAATGGGCCTTATCTTACTCCTCTTTTTTTGACTCTTGATGCCATGCTATGCCAATTGCTGGATCACATTCACTTAACCAACCTTCACTTGATGCACCTGTTACTGTCTTCTTTAAAATCCCAGCAGAAAACGTTTGCTTACCCCATTCTTCTTTTGAGTTGCTCTTGCTTGCCTAGCTGTAGTGCTGGATCTTAGATTGTATTATGCTTTCAATGAATGGGCTCTTCTCTAATTCCTTGCCATCCTTTTATTTGCGTAGACATGCCGAAGAACTGGAGATCCAAATAAGTTCATGTTCTGCAAAAGGTGTGATGGTGCTTACCATTGTTACTGCCAGCATCCTCCACATAAGGTGAGATGTTGATTACTTTCTCCTTGGTGTCATCTATATTTTAGCTGGCACAACTAATAATTGTTTCTGGTTCCTGCAGAATGTTAGTTCTGGACCTTATTTGTGTCCTAAACATACAAAGTGTCACAGTTGTGGATCTAATGTCCCAGGAAACGGTCTCAGTGTGAGGTAATGACCATCATAATTAGTCTTTTGCTGACACATGCAGTTTGTGATTTGTGTTGGCTTATATGATCATTTTTTGTTGGCTTAGATGACCATTTTTTGTTGGGTTTCTGTGATCTGTCATAATGTGAAAAGAATTACTTATATTTTCTCTCTAGATTTAATATTTCTTTTTAACTTGATCGAAGTCATTTGGAATCTTAATAAATTTCCAGATCAGTATTTTTTCACTCTTAAGTTGGCTGACCTTGCCTACCTCGTCCTTCAATCATTATGTTGTGCAATCTTAATAAAATTCCAGATCAGTATTTTTTTCACTCTCAAGTTGGCTGACCTTGGCTACCTTGTCCTTCAGTCATTATGTTGTGCACCATGAAATTGTGGCACTTGATTCACCTTTCTGGCGGACTATAATGTTGAATCTTCTGGGGCACCAACTAACTCGAGCCAATTTTTGTAGCTTGTAGAAGATTTTGAAGCTAGAAATACTCGAGATTGTTTTGCTGATATTTGTCAACTAGGTTTTTTCTTCATCATGCCTTGCTGATTTTATGATTTGCATTTAAATCTTTTAGGTGGTTTTTGGGATACACTTGCTGCGATGCTTGTGGAAGATTGTTTGTGAAAGGGAATTACTGTCCTGTTTGCTTGAAGGTACCTTATTCTGTCTAAATCACATGTAAATTATGAATGAGTTAAGGCTGCACTGCAGGCAACACAGGGTGACGGCCATTCAAGTTTTTGTTGTTTTTAGCAGTGTACAGCAGTCTCCTTCTTGATAATTGTCTGACTTATGTTTTATTTGATCCCACTCTGTCATTATTTTCCATGTTTATTTGCATATACAAATCTGTGTTGGTATCTGTTATGAATCAAGTTAATAGTATGCTTTTGCTGAACCTGGTAGGTTTATAGAGATTCTGAATCAACACCAATGGTTTGCTGTGATATTTGCCAACGCTGGGTGCACTGCCATTGTGACGGCATCAGGTTTGTGTCACTACCTCTAATCTTGAAAACTGTTCCTGTGATTTTTTGTACAGCATCAACTAGCTTATTCATAGGTTTATCAAAGTTGGTTGCCCTCCTTGATTTGCTTATTCCTATAGGCTAAGGATGACCTCTTCTTGTGTGGCGTAGGTTGTTTTGTATGGCTGTTGGTATTATTGGATGATCCATATCTGAAATGCTTATGCCTTGTAACTATTCTTGTATAGCTGAATTCAAAGTGGTTTCTGTTCCATAGTTGCTAAGGCCAGTTACTTGATGTGAATCTTATGTTATCTCATTGGATCTTGGTGGCTTCTGTTCCATAGTTGTTAAGGCCAGTTACTTGATGCGAATCTTATGATATCTCACTGGATCTTGGTGCTTCTTGAGCACTAAAGTGTTGGAAAGTGGTTTTAGCTATGAGGTTGAGGCTTATACTGAAAGAAATGTTTTGCAGCGATGAAAAGTATATGCAGTTTCAAGCTGATGGAAATCTCCAATATAAATGTGCCACATGCCGTGGAGAGTGCCATCAGGTTTACTTGATTGTCCCTCTCGTTTGGTGTGGCCTTTGCAGGCAGTTCAGTGTTAGGTCCTTTTATAATGGGTAGAATGTTTATTGCCAGGTAAAGGATCTTGAAGATGCTGTCCAAGAGCTTTGGAAGAGAAAAGATAAGGCTGATCGAAGTTTAATTGCAAGCTTGAGGGCTGCAGCAGGGTTGCCAACCCAAGAGGATATATTTTCTATTTCCCCTTATTCAGATGATGAAGATAATGGTCCTGTAATGCCAAGGAATGAACTTGGGCGTTCTTTAAAGCTCTCTCTCAAAGGGGTAGCTGATAATTCACCAAAGAAGAGCAAGGAATCTGGAAAGAAAAGTTTCAATAAAAAGTACGCAAAGAAAAAAGGCAGTCAGGCATCTTCAACTGTTAAACATGAAACGGATGAGAATGATGTTCAATCAAATGAACGGAGTTTCGATGATAAGGTGAATAATGAGACGCAGTCTCGTAAGAAAGGAGTCCCAGAAAAAGATTCTCCTCCTGTTGCTGGAATTTTGAACCACTCTGAAGTGACCTGCTCCATGAACCAGCCAGGGGTTTTGAAACACAAGTCTGTTGATGAGGTGATGGTGAATGATGGAGAAAGGCCATCCAGAGTTGTTAAAATCAAGAGTAGTAAACCTCATGATGTGGATAGCGGTGAAGATGATGGCAAGTCAAAGTCTATGAAAGCAAAAAAGTTAGTTATAAATATAGGTGCCCGTAAGATAAACGTAACTAGTTCTCCGATATCTGATATTTCAAGCCGCCAAAGAGAGCCTGATTTGACAATTTCCAATGGTATGTCATTTAATGCCACGTTATTATGATGAAGCTGTGGTTCTGTCTGTTGATTTGCTGGACAAGGTTTTTGATTCTTATTTTGCCATTGGTCTCATGTAAATGGAGGTGATTATAATTGATAATTTAATGCATTTGTGTATTTTCAGGGAATAAAGGTGATCACTCTGGTCAAATGAAAGGTTTGCGGTATGCGCGAAGAGAAGGAAATTTGATCAAGCTTGGGAAAGTTAAACCTGAAGCTACTACCATTAACCCCAAATTTGATAGAGGGAGTGCTGGTGATGAACATGATGCAATTTCTCCAGAGACCAGACTTGTTTCATCTGGAAAAAGAAGTGTTGATGGAAGCAAGGTTGGAGTTGGGCCTATTAGTGAATTACCCACTTTGATAAGTGACAAGGTATCTTCGGGGAAGCAAACAGAAAGGTCTGATACATATCCTGAAAGCAATGATGACTCCGGTGATGTGCCTATTGCTCATTCTTTGCCAAAAGATTCCAAAATTTCGCTTAGACTAAAGATAAAGAAACCCAATCTTGAAAATCAGAATTCTCAAATTGCCATGCCTGAGGAAGAAAAGAGCTCCATAAGGGGCCAAAGGTCGAAAAGAAAGAGACCTTCAAGCTTCGCTGATAGAGTCACATTTAATGAGGATGAAGATCAATCCCACTTAGACAGTGAGATGATGGAAGCTAATTGGATATTGAAAAAGTTGGGTAAAGATGCTGTTGGAAAGAGAGTTGAAGTTCATCAGCCATCGGATGATTCATGGTTTGTACTCTTTTCCTTTTATTAATGCGATAACTGTTCCTAGAAATGGTTACATCTTGAGTTAATTGTTCTTTTTCCCCCTTAATTATTGTTAACATTTGAATTCAGGCATAAGGGAGTGGTCTCCAACATTATTGAAGGCACATCGATGGGGTCTGTTACTCTTGATGACGGTAGAGTGAAAAGTTTGGAACTTGGAAAGCAAGCTGTCCGCTTTGTACCTCAGAAGCAGAAGAGATCAAGAACGTAAAAAGAAGAGGCTGAACTTATTCTCACAAATGGAGACTCCTTCCCTATTAAATCAAGTTGTCTCCGTTCCAGAGTAGCAAAAGGATCAAATCCATGTTTTCCTGGTTTGTATTGATGCTGATATTGACCAATTGTTCGTCTATGGGGCTGTTCAATCATTTAGGTGAAAGAAACGGCAAATGATCCTACGCCAACCAAGGACTGTTCGATAGGAAGGATTTCTGCGCTCTTCGGTCACTCTAGTTCCCGATTCCCTCCACATATGTTCATTCTAACACATAGGTGAGTACTAAGTTAGGAAATGTAGCTGTATTCAATGTTCCGAACTTTGTATGAAGGCATGTAGTGTTTAGCTACTTAGCTTCCCTTTGTTTGTTCTATTCAGCAAGAGTTTGTGCATAAGTTGCTTTTAATTACCCCTATTATTTTGTGGATTAATCTATCAAAAAAAAGGCTATTGATGTCTGGTTCTTTTTTCTTACCCGAGCTATCGCGTGATCTCTGTCGTGATTATTTGAAAATGCAATCGCGTATGATCTGATCTGATCTGATCTGATCTCTCTCTGGTTAATATCTATTTTTTTAAGTGGGTGTGGAATCCGTGGATCTTGCTCTGATGAGTCTGATCCCTTTTTAAGCGTTGTCACGTGCAGGATTCTTCAATGGTTTTAGAATTTTCGACACGACTGTAACCGGAGAAGTTTACACGATTCTCCTTATAGCTGTCTTTTGTTAGGTACTTATCTACAAAGAAAAAACCAACCACCGCCAATTTTTGCTTAGTATAAATTTTGGATGACTTCTCCCAGTAAGTTTTCCTAATATGATTGATTATTGTAATTATTTTATATCTGTGTTTATAAAAAATTTACACAAATATAAATCTTTTATATTATTTAGTGTAATTTTGAAAAACGTAAGTTTTATGTTCCTTTTAATTAACATCTTAAGTTTCTAACAAGAGTAATTTAGGCTTCATGTACTTTTTATTTAAACTATTAAGGTTAAAATTTAAGATTTAATCCTAGTACCTGTTTGGACTTTGGAGGATTGATTATGAGCTTTAAGACTTGCCATGCTGACAACTGCGAACGATAAGTTGTTTCTGAGCCTACTATACTAGGAGTAGACCTGTGTTGCATGTTGATTGGCGATATTCACACTCCTCTTGTTGGTATTTACGCCATCCTTACAATTCTGAACTACTTGTGAAATTGGGAGTTTCGAATTTACCAACGAGTTATATAACCATTGACCTCTTTTATCTTTTTTAACAAGAGAGTTTTCTTTGAAAAATCTACTGGTTTATCCACATTCTAACCAAACCATAGTTGCCAGAATCTTATACCATTTCATTCTTTCAGGATTTTGTTGCGAAACGGGGCATTTACACGTTGGTGCTTGAGTGAAGTTTTTAAACTTACAAATCATTCCAGTCCTGTAGTTTGCCACTTTCTTTGACCTAATAATCATACAGGCGGAGGAGGCAAGTCTAGTAAAAGCCAATACCCAACACAGTCTTCTGAATCTAAGTCGTCTTGGATGGCAAGGAAATGTAGACCTCCACAAGCTTTTTTTGCTGCCTCCCATGCTTCAGCTTCAGCTGTTGTCTCAGGACTTTTCTTATATGATGCATAATTATAACGCGTAGAGATACCACCGGATAGAACTAAACAACCGCGGCTGGTGTCAGTTTCTATCGAGCACACTTCCAGTCCGTTCAAGAACGCTGCCATAGTAAATGGAATGGAGTTTAAAATCGTTAACAAACTTAAAACTGCTACATGCAGCTGCAATTGTCATCGACTATAAGAAGATAAAGTAAAATGAGTAACAGATGATGTTCAGGACTTAGGGGAGAAAACGCGTACCTGCCAGTGGCTTAGCTCGTGAAGATGCAACAGCAACTCCAGGAATCAATGTCTTCTCATCAATCTCAATGCCCAAGAGATCCAAGTCTAAACCAGCACCAAACATAGAGCTCGTCTCTAAGTTTGCTACTTCTTCTCGAATAGCTGAATAGAGGAAACAATCACGAATCAACAGTTGCTATAGCTCAGACCCAATACCATCACTTCATTATTATCTATTACCTATGAACTAACTGCACATGAGTTGAGCACCTGATGGCCTGGTCTATTCTTTGAAAGAACGGATAGAAGACGTGAAAATCTCATGCTAACGTATAGTAGTTTTAGTTTATGTTCGATATACTGAGAAGATACAGCATTTGCGAGTATGATTATGAAAGAACAGCCGCAATGCCTGTACCTGAGAAAGGTAATTGGACAAATGCCCATTTCTCTCCATACAAATTGTCAGGAAGTTGCATTGGGAAAGGGTTATCTAATGCCAGAAGTGGCTTAGCTCCCTTTTTGAAACCAGGATGTCGCGTATAAACAGCTTCATAGCGCTCTTCCAGCCATAGAAGCAGTGATAAACACTGTAAAACATGGCAAACAATACTGGCTGAGAACATAGAAAATGGACTACAAGCATTAGCAGTTTTAACTACAGAAAAAGAAGGCAAAAATTAGCTCACCCGTTTACTTGGAATAGCCTTTATACCCAGCTCAGTACATGCCTTTGAGATAATTGTCTGCATTTGTGACCTATGTGTGACAACAATCGAAGTTAAAACTCGAACTCGACAGGCTCATCGGTACAGGATTCCCATGTTCAGATATGCATTTGGCTTAATTCTTTAATCACGCTTAGTTCAATTCTTTAATCAATGACTATCCAAAATAAATCACAGACATTTCTGACAAAATTTAAACATTATAGTAGCTTTACTGCAAAGAACATCATTTAGATACAATTGCAGATACATAATGCAGAGATTTGCGATAAAAACCAAGAAAAATACCTGAAGAATCGGATTTTTTGAGGAAGAGGGAGATCAAGATCATCACTAATGGAAACAATGGCATCTTTCAAAGTGATACTGTTGATGACATTGTTAGGGAAATACTTTGTGAACTGAAGCGACAAGGATTTGTCGCACACAACAAGCTCCCACACTTTCTTCCCTCTAATATCAAGAATGGGTCTTGAGCAGAAATCCAATTCCCACTCCAGAATGCTTTCCGGATCCGTTTCTTGGTCAAAATAGCACATTTCTGCTGTTGGATCGTCTGCTTCTTCATCAAAGTCCTGAACTTCCACTTCTTCTTGTGTTGTTGAAACGCAGAGTTTGGTGTACTGTGCGTTGCTTCTTGACTGGAAATTTTGTGGTTTTTTATGGTTTTTGGAGGGTTTTAGAGAGGAAAGGAAGGAGATTTTTGTGGGTTTTGAAAAAGAGGGGATTTTGGAGAGGAGTTTGTTGGGAATTCTGGTGGAATTGAAGCTGAGAGTGGCCATGGCTGCTCTGTGACAAAACACAGGAAGATAAGCTATCACAATTGTTAGTTATACTTCCATTTCCATCACTCGTATCGTTGGTTGCCGTGCGTCTGGGGAATGAGATAGGATTTGTCTACTAAGGTAACCTTTTTCTTTGGGAGTGAAAAATTAAGGTAACTTATAAGAGTAAATAATTAGGTACTATCCCTCGAGGTAACTTATAACACTAAATAATTAGACACACGGTAACATTAATAATAGTCGAGTGATAAATAATTTTATTTATTCTTAATTCATGTTTCACTTACTCCTTT
>NBIL01143604.1:0-13210 GCA_002752925.1 Viola pubescens var. scabriuscula
TTTTTTTTGTGTGGAAACATGGAACATAGTGTTTAAAAAAAAAAGAATTAATTAATAAAAATAAAAGTTAACGGTGGTTTGTAAGTCCACTGTTAGCCACGTCAGCAATCCCTCATTAATTATTTGGACTCTTAATCTGAGCCGTCCAATTTTTTTGGATGACTTAGATTAGAGGAGTCAAATCCGTGCTTAGCGTGACATCTATTTTCTACATTAACAAAAAGATTTAAATGATTTTAAAATTTCCACTTTACTTTTTTTTTTTTCAACTTTAACCATCGGATTTTTAAAAAAATGTAATTACCACATTTTAATGGTTAAAAATTCAAAAAAATAAAGAAAGAGAATATGAGATCAAAGGATATAAAAAATGTGAAGTACTTGTATGTCAGTAGTTGATAAGTGCATAAGTATGTCTAGGGGTGGGCATCAGACGATATACCGTCTGAAATATTTCGGTATTTAGTATACTGAATTTTCCAAAAAAAATATCGAATTATACCGAACTACATTTCGGTATTGTACCAATACTGAGATGTAATTCGGTAAATACCGACCCTTTATTAATCAAGAGAAAAAAGAAGCAGTTCAAATGCCAATGCTATCAAAATTTCCAGATTTTGACATCCAACAAAATTAAACAAAAATTCATACATCCTTCATTAATCAATGGCAATGGCACAATGCTGTCAAAATTTCCAGATTTTGACATTTTCATACATCAAATAATTAGACATGTTTACTAGAATTTAGACAGCATACCAGCAGTGTCGATGGAGGATGGAATCGATGGAGGATGGAAACGGCGGAGGATGGAATCGATGGAGGACGGATCATCGATGGAGGATGGAATCGATGGATGACTGGTGAGGAAGAGGAGAGGATGGAATCGTCGATGAGTGAGGGAGAGGAGAGGATGGATCGTAGATTGAAGAATGTTTGGTTTGCCCAGCCCAGCCCAGCCCATGTCTGCCAATTGCCAAGGGCCCAAGCCCATGTTGCCCATCCTTTAGGTATTTCGGTACGGTAGGTTCGGTAATGCTGAACCTGGCATAAAAATTACCTTACCGTACCGAAATACCGAACAGTGATTTCGGAAGAAAAAATACCGTCCGAACGTACGGTAATTCGGTAATTATGGTACGGTATTTCGGTGCCCACCCCTAAGTATGCCACTAGTTCAATTCATAGTGGACGGGGAATGTAATTTATCATCCGAGTCTCTTTTACTCCCTCCGGTGTAAAATAAATAACTCTTTAAGATAGTAAAAATTTATTTCACCATGATCTTTGATCTTATTTTATTCCACATTGTTTCATTTTTACTCCTAATTTTCACTCAAATTAACACACCATCATCAAATTGGGTTGATTCATTTATTTTTTTGGCATTTGCATAAAATATTGGCTTCGAAAAAGATAAAATGATAAGTATTATGAACAGTAAGAATCCGTAGGAAAACGTCGTTTATTTTGCACCAGAAAGAGTATTACTGAATAATATAAAATTTGTATGACAACCATACATATCAATACATTACGATTCTACTATTTTTTTTTTTTTTTTAGAGAAACGGAGGCTAGGTTACCAATCAGTAGAACAACTAATGAGTTACATGTTCATTAACAAGTACGAAACTAGTAACCATGCAACGAGCAAGAGGCTAATCTTAATTTTTAAAATTTATTGCCTACAATTCTAATAATATCCACGTTCATTTTGTTCAGTTTGCTAAATACATGAACAAAAATTTAGAACATTAAATTAAATTAAAAAATCTTAGAAAAATTAAGCTACATTGAATTGCATCATATTACATTTAAAAAAAAGGAAAAAAAAAGCAAAATGAAAATGTGAGAGAAATGTTATTTATTAATTAATTGTATTTATTTATTTATTTCTCGTTAGAGACGCACTGCACAACGAAAGTACTAGTAGGTTTTACGGAGGTTTTAGTTTTGGCAGCGGTGGTGGAAATTGAGAAAGGTAAAGATGAGCAGCAACAAGCACGGACCGCCAAAGCACCAAAACCAGTTCGCATGGAAACCCAACCTCGGCATCAAAATCAACGAAACGGAAGTTGGAGGGAGGTTTAGACCTTTATCGGAGATTACTGGGGTTTGCCCTCGTTGTAAAGACCAGATTGATTGGAAACGCCGCTATGGAAAATACAAGGCCCTAACTGAGCCTGCAAAATGGTATATTGCCTTTTCAGTTTGTTAGCTGAATTGGGTGTTATTCTAATGAGTTTAGAATGTGATATTTTGCGTATTTCTTTGTGCTACAGTCAGCAATGTTCGAAGCGTGCAGTTCGTCAAGCTTATCATAGCCTGTGTACTGGTTAGTTAGTTGTTTATCGGCTATTTTGATCTTGCATTTTACTTTCCCTTGAAGCAAGAATCAATGCTTTTATCTGTTTTGAATCTTGGTTTTATGTTTCATAGCTTGTGCAAAGGAGCAAAAAGTTTGTGCAAAGTGCCGTTGCCGTGTGAATCAAATTGTTGGAAGGTTTGGAATCCTTTATATTTGTTGTTTCATGATTATGTATATACAGGACTATTACTCTTTATTATTTTGTGTTTAAAATGTCCATTCCGTTGTGCTTTCCAATTGTAGAGACCTTGCAGAAGTAGAGGCTGAGAAAAGGGCACTTGAGGAGGTAGGTTTACATATTTGCTTGCTTGTTACATTTTGGTATGTTGTGGAGTTTGCATGCGCATTCTGAAATTTAAGATCGTTTTTGTGTTGTGGAGTAATGGTTTAGGGGTGTTTAATCTATTGCAGGCCATTAAGAATGCACGCGAGAGAGATCGGAGGGCTCTTCTACGTGCTGTAAGCTTCTTAGACCAATTGCATTCATTTTCAAAATATGTGCTTTCTCTTTTGCAAATTTTGTCTACTCATCACTGCTTTAAACAAGAACTAGAAACTCATGGAAAGGGTTGTCACCAAAAGAGAAATTTTTGTGTCAATAGTAGTTGTGATGCCATGTCACCTAGTTTTAAATTGAACTTAATTAGGTGGTATGGAGTGTGTGCTGTGATAACGGGAAAAAATCTGGACTTCTAACAGATTACTTGTTCTTTTTTGTGGTGTTATAATGTGAGATATGAGTGTTTAAATAAATAAGCATTTCCTTCTTTACAAGCTATCATTCGAAATCCAGTTAGGACTTTGGTATATCATTATTCGAGCCGCACGAGGAATTTAGATCTTTTCAATTTCATCAATGTTAATGAGAGAACTTTTGAGGGCTACTTCATGAAATTCTCTTCTGATATAGAGGAAGAATATCTAGAAACCTTTGATCTTAACACATTTTGGTATGTTGGTTTGGAGCCTTAGGCCTTTGTTATATCGTCAACTCATACTCATAGTGAGCTTTGCCTTTCCATAGCGAGGCTCTTTGTGTTTTGTAGATACTAGACAGTGATACTTGGCCATGTATTTCAGATTGCTGAGATGTTCCATTGTAGGCTGTAGTTTCCCATGAACTTTCCCTTTGAATCTTTTGTATTTTGTTCTTCTACTTAGATTCCTAGTGTGTCTTTTATGCAGGGTATCGATGTTGTATTTTTCTGTTGGCTGAAAAAATGTTGTCATTTCTTGGTATTTTAGAGTCTGGCTTAAAGTGATAAGAGCAATGGCTTTGTGTCTCAATGTCACTATATCTTTTTGGCCTTCTCTATGTGATGACATTAAAATGTTTTCTTTTCTTATTATAGATGAACAAAGGCAAAACTAAGAGTTCAGAACAAACCCCGACCAGTGAAGGAAATAAGGTGGGAGATCTATTTCCCACTACATCGCTAGAAGATTATGCTGCTAAAGGCAACGGAGGTAGCATTCTTAATGTCAATGGTCATAAAGATCCTGACCATGCTGAAGATGAAGAAGACACTGACAACGACGAGGAGGGTGATGAGGTTGAAGATGCAGATGTAAATGGTGAGGATGAAGTTTCAGATGACGAGAAAGATGAGCACAAGTTGTAATAAGCAGAGCATCGTCTTTTTCTGCGAGCTCCCTTTTGTTAGCTGTTTTCCTATAAGAAAGAAATGGAAATTAGCAGAGCAAGTAATCATCTTCACTTCTGTTTCATTATGTATTAAAGATCATCTATACAGAAGAACCAATTTCACTCTCTTTTTTGTACTTTTTAACTTTTTTTACCATTTTACTAAGCAAGGAAGATCGAAGAGTCTTGTGAAGATCTTGGATTATTGACTCCTCGAGTTTTCAAACGTTGACCATGTACTTGTCCATTTTATACTTGCAATTCTTTTTTTTTTTCAATCCAAGTATTGAATGCTTTGCTCTGCGTTTTTGTCGATTGAACAGAGCATTGCTTCAGTTGTAGTTAGCGTTGGTTACTTCATTTTTAAGCCATGAAATCAGTTTTTTAGCATTATTTTAAGGTTATCCAAAGATCAAACCAGTTGACCTCCAAATTGTTCCATGGAAGGTGAAAATCAAAAGACTGATGATAGACTCATCAATACAATACGAAAAATGCAGAAGCAAATCTCCTCAAGGTCTTTAAAATGCCTTCCTGGAAGGCACTTAGCTATGCTCTGTCCTTTATTCCTCGTTACCATCCTTACAATTGTCTTCTTCAGTAGCAATCTCTCTTCCCCTTACTCCACCTTCACCACCAACATTGCCGACTTTTCCCACATCGGCCGAGTCCGTTCGCCTAATTCACTCCACAGTCAAATCTCCCATTTGCAGACCCAGATGGGGCTTCTTCTACAGCAGCTGCACAGTGAAACTCCAGAATCAAAATCAGTTGCTAAATTTTCCGATCAAGTTCTTCATATCGCCATCTCGTTGGACAAACTTGCCAGTAGTCTATCAAGTGAGTCCACCATTGCTCCTGCTAGTGACAATGAAATGAGCAAAGTGGATGCAGATTTTAGCGAACCCGAGGAAAGTGATGATAACCAAGAAGGATTAGTGAGTTTGAAGGTTTTCAATTCAGGTGAGCTTCATAACTACACCTCACCAAAGCCGAACAGGCAAAACGGCAAGAAAAACTTTCTTGGAGTTGAAGCAATTAGTCCTTCCATAGGGTTAGCTTGTGCCCATATGGCAAGCAACATAGACCAGTTCATGAATTACAAAGTCTTTGAGATGTGCCCAGATGACTGGGACTTGGCTCAAAAGCTCATTGCACAAGGCTGTGATCCACTCCCAAGAAGAAGATGTTTTTCGAGATCGCCTCCGCATTTCAGTAAGCCACTGCTTCCCATGATCAACTCCTCTCTTTGGACAAAACCTAGCGATGCTAATATCTTATGGAGCCGTTACAAATGCAAAAACTACTCGTGTCTCGTTTCCAAGAATGGAACAAAAGGGTTCTTCAAGTGCTCAGATTGTTTCGATCTTTCGAAACGCAGATGGGATGTCCCGAGAAGTGAATCTACTTCAGCTGAATTCACCATTGATCAAGTCTTGTCATTAAAACCAGCAGGAGATCCGATTCGTATCGGACTCGATTTTAGCCCCACGACTGGGACATTTGCTGCACTCATGAGGGAAAGAAATGTGACCATAGCATCTGCAACATTAAATTTAGGAGCCCCTTTTAATGAAGTGATTGCACAGAGAGGCCTCTTGCCTCTATATCTATCAATAGGATCAAGATTGCCTTTCTTTGACAACACCCTTGACATTGTTCATTCTACTCTATTCTTGGATGGATGGATTGGAACGGAACTCCTCCAATTTCTGCTGTTTGATTGGGATCGTGTTCTTCGACCAAAAGGGCTCCTCTGGATCGATCGTTTCTTCTGTCAGAAACAAAATATGGAGCTTTATTTGGAGGAGTTTGCAAGGCTGGGGTACAAGAAGCTCCTGTGGAGAGTGATACCAAAGACTGATAAACTTGGTGATGAACTTTTCTTTTCTGCTGTTCTTGAAAAACCAGTTAGGACATAAATAACTTTGCCAAATCTGTACTCATTCCATGGAAAAAAAGAGAAAAAAATACTGTCCTTCGTTTAATGTCATTTTTACATTCAAGATCTCTGACTCTCATTTCTAGTTTTACTAATTCTACCCTGGCTCTGATATTATCCTTCCCGGATAATTAATGTTACAATTGACTCTCATAATTTGAGTATATTAAGAAAGTTGTTGCAAACAATGCTATGGAGAATCTCTTGCTCTTAATTTCTGGTGATCTTCGATCACTACAAAATGAAACGGAATTTATCGATGGGTCTAACCCGTTGATATGCAAAAAATCTGTCGAAAATGCGACGTTTAGGCAGGGCATCCGTCGAAAAGAAACATGTCGGTGCTCAGTACGCGAGAAGCTTCAACGGGATTGATCATGAGAACACCCGTCAGCACTAGTAGGATCATCTCTAGTCATCCTTTGCACACAATCGCTCTGAAAAAGAAAAAGAAAAAGAAGCATACACATTCATGAGCCTGTGATGGAGTGAGGAAGAGAATGTGTGAAAAAATATACGAGCCAAGGGACTGAACATGTAGAACAACAACAGTAGTACAACAACTATACACCCTAATAGTAGACCGACGTGAATTAGACGAGCAAAAATGTTGTATTGGTCCATGCATTCAAAATCACCTGTCGTCATAATCACAGAAGTTTCCATCTTTACAAATTCTGCTTTAGTATTAGACAAGGAAGGTATGAGCCACATATTCCTAGTTTCTTACATGAACAACCGATCTCACCAAGGTTCTCAGCCAAGAGGAATCTCTAATGATTAAAATCATCTAACCAGAAATCATAGTTCAACATTATGTGGTTGGATTTTCGCCGTTCAAGAAAGACGATGAAATACACGCGTAGAAGCAATTAGCTCCAACATACAGGTAAATCATGACATAACCCACATGGGCACGGATGTGACAGTTATGTGGTAATTGCATAGTTAGAACAATAAAAAATAGAGAGAAAAATCAAAAGAAAAGGGGACAAAAGAACAAAGTCATTGACAAAGCACCGACAGAAGCCAAATTCATCAATCAATGAACATACTTTCCAACAACTTTTTTTCATTGATATAGTGTACTAAAGAATGAAGACTCTTTCAAATACTTGAACAGGTGACCCATACATAAAACAACTTCTAGTATTGTAGTTCATCATCTACAGGTATATTCAGCCACCCAATACTCAAGTATCTAGGTAGCATTGGTCCATGCGCATACAAAACTAGGCAGACATTATGCAAATAGTGGTATCAAGTTCATCATTTCTTTCAGTCAGTCCTCAAATTTCATACACAATCCTGACCTGCAAGGCAACTGTGCAGAAACTATGCAAATAGTGTTATCATTTTTTTGCGTATTGTATGACAGTAATGAAGTAGCTCAAAAGCCCATTCATATAAGTGTTTAAACCTATGCAACACATGTAAAAAGGGAAAAAGAACTAAGTGATCACACAAGAAAATATCCACAAGGAGATGTCTAAAGCAGTGTAATAGAACATGCACACTATACGATGTCAACTAGATAGCAACTTAAAGGGTCCAACTGCGAGCAACGAAACAACCAAATACATCGAACAACCCATAGTGACCTAACTTACCCAATAGTGTCATTCGCTAGTTAAGTGCTTGAAAAGGAAAAAGGTTGGCCTTGGCCATTCATATGGTTCATTGTAGCCTAAGGGCAATAGCTAAAATGATGGACAGTTTAATAGAATCTACTTGCAGCAAACGGTGTAGGTTCAGCCACAAAATCAGAAAACTTAATATGACAATATTATTAAAGTAGAGATAGCACGTACTCAGATATTCATATGTCAGTATCATAGAGGTTCCCCATGCTGACATGCTGAAAAATCTTGGACCCAGTCCTCTATACAAGCCAGTCCAACCCTCATCCTTAATCAAGTTTTTAACGACTTGTTTAGCAGAGCTGTTCCTTTCATGTCCCATAACCTAAACAATAGGAAAAAAGAAGATATCAAGTGAAGTGAAAATGCAACTGCATCTAGTGTCCTTCTGGAGTTGGTCAGCCTCAGAAACCCAGAACGAAAAATTAAGAGAATCCCATCATTTAGCACATCAGAGTGAAGTGAGCTTATCCGTCAACCCAGACTACATTCTTCTAGTCACAAACACAAAAGTTCTAATGACCACCAAAGTTTCGTTTAGCAGCCATATCTCAGCAAGTTTCTTAAGAATTTTGTAAAAGTTATAAAACATAAATCCAGATGGAAAAGTGGAATGGAA
Source organism: Viola pubescens var. scabriuscula (assembly GCA_002752925.1). Classification (NCBI taxonomy): domain Eukaryota; kingdom Viridiplantae; phylum Streptophyta; class Magnoliopsida; order Malpighiales; family Violaceae; genus Viola; species Viola pubescens. Next base: position 8,221 of record NBIL01143604.1, read on the forward strand.
GGCAGAACAAGAAGTCTCAGAAATATTTTGCAGGCCAATAAATACTATCGACACAGATAACATAAATCAAGTTAAAATTGGTGTTGTCCTCATCACCAATGTAACCAGACTTCCTCCACCGAGTATTATTTCATTAAACCTAACAGTCATGTCAACATCGTTTCTTAATCTCCATTAGTAGGGTATAACTTACGCTCAAATTAAAAGGACAAGGTGAAATATGAGTTAATTACATAGTCCAAGGGCCAAAAGTGCACTAAAACCAGTCGCAATCTAGTTCTGATATTGTCTTTCAAGATCATGACGTCGAACAGGTCAAGTTTGAGTCTTAAAATTAAATCGTCTGTTAGTCACTATTTTGTTACGTCTAGTTTATTTTAAGAGTCAAGAGGTCTTTTTGCACTTCAATTTTTTTCCTGGGAACTACCTAGGTTTGGGTTAGTTTTTTATATTGTAATATCTATATAATCAATTTATTAGGTTTTCTAAGAATGTACTAATTACATTATAGCACAATGTGAACCAATGGAAAATATCACAAACTTAGGCTTTGAGGATTCGTTTGAAGGTTGTTTTGTTAGTCAAAGCACTAGAACAACAATGCAGTATCACAAACTCAGACTTTGGTTTTCCTCGAGCAAAAAACGATAGCGTACCAAGTGAATCGATAGATAACATTACCAATGAATCATTTCTTTTTGAAGAAACAAAGAGGCATACTTGCAGCATGGATGAGTGCATAAGTGCACTTATTATCCAACACATTGCCTTCAAATATATCTAATTATATACAATTGACGAACACCAGAGATGAATATATTATATAAAAGCCAAAAACAGTGACCAAAGAAATCATATCATGGGCCAGAAAGGGGTAATGAATTACAACATAAGTTGTGCCATATGTGCCCATAAATGCATGTATTAAGCACATAATATTAGCTAGTGTACACAACTATCGTAAAAATATAGCAGCCAAATCAATTTTTAAGCTGATTGAGAAATAACATGCCTAAAGATATCTGATGGCAAACAAAGGAAAAGGCTAACTATATTATATTTGGGCACAGCAATACCTGTAAGCGAGTCTTAATTGTATCTAATGGGGTTGTGATAGAAGAAGCTGTAGCTCCTGCAATAATTCCTCCGGCTGCTTGAACAAGCACTATAGTTGACTGCATAGGAGCAGCTCCATCAAAGTCAGTACCGTAGCCTAAAAGCCTGTCCAAACAATAAGTAACTGTATCACCAATAAATTACATACAAGAAAAGTCTAAGTTGTTGAAAAATGAATATGATTCCCAAGGAGAAACCATTCATATTGACACTTGTTGCCTAGCCTCTACATAAGCAAGAACCATAAAATCTAAAATTTCATAACTCTCAGACCACCAAGCAGATATTAGTCTGTTAGAACTACTACCAATACTCGTCACTATTTGTTGGCCATTTTGAACAAGTCATGAAAAAACAATCCACGAGTTCAATTAAAAATAAAATATTTAAAGTGACATCAAAAAGCACATTATGATATGTCCCATCAGGGTGCACAACAACAAAAGACATCAGCCAAGCTGTTCATAGGCAATTGAGCTCTTTAATAATGTTGGACTTCAATCAAGCATAAGCACGGTTATCTCACCTCCATATGACTCGTTGACTCGCGCCATAACTAGCCCACCATGCAGCACTAGATGGTGAATAAGTCATGACAGATAAACCAAACCCCCGGTATAATCCCCTGATCCCATTAGACTTTATGATCTTACGAGCAACATCCAGACCTCCATTGTAAGTAGCATGGCCAGAATATCCTTGCACCATCAGCTTTTGACTAATCTGAAGAGAGACACTATCAAGATTTCAGAATTTTGTTTTTGTTTATCTTTCTGGTTCTTCCTGTGGAAACCAAAATAAGCTTGTCCTAACTTCACCGCATAAGCTAAACACAAAACTCATAAGGTACTAAAGGCTCACACATGCATCCACCAGAAACAACATATAATAAACCAAACTAACAAAACTATAGCCAGAAAATTGCGGTTCCAACCATCCAGTGACCCTCTACAAACACAAGAAAGCAACAACAGATAGTTCACACCACGAAACATTGCAAAACAAAAGTATAGCTCATTTGGATTAACCCAATGCTAAAAGTACAACAATCATTTATATCACAAGTACAACGAGGAACAGCTTAATTTCTGATTCTCGGCACAAGACAGTTAAGTTTAGCATATGCCAAAAGTATAACAATCATTTACATCACAAGCCCAAAACATCAATGCAACAAAGAGCAGCTTAATTTCTAATTTTCAGCACAAGACAGTTAAGTTTCGAAAAACTGGCATACCACATCAATAGGAACAAAAACAGCTTGGGCAACGAGTGAAGCCGACATGCCAGCAAAGCCATTGGCAAGAGCGGCTTGTGTAGGTTCAGAAAAGTTGAAAGGTTCAAGCATTCTAAAAGCACCCACTTTGGCAGTCTCCAACGCAGTAAGAAATATAATCCTGGCGGGAATAGCTCCAGTGATAACCGTACCGAAACCCTTGTACAAGCCAGGAATCCCATCCGCCTTAAGTAACCCTTTCACCACAGAAGAGGCGCTCCTCTCCACAGTATCCTTGGTGGCAACCTGCATCCTGGTTTTAACAACCGAAACCGGATACAGAGCCACCGTAACACCTGTAAAAAGGCCAGCACCCACCACGTAAAACTTGGTTTTATCTAGCCTGCAAGAAACAGAAGGAACAAAAAAGACGTGAGAGAGGTCAATAAACATGTTCAATCACAGGCGATGAGATGAAAAGGGTTTAATAAAGGGATACGAAACTTGTCCCAGTTGATCTCGGTCTGGCCGATGGAACCCACGCGGGGGGCGTTGGAGGCCGCCATTAGGAGGAAGAAAAATGGAATAGGAGACGATGGGCAAGAAATTGAAATTGGAATGCAAGTGTGAAACTAAGAAAGCCTTTTGGGGTAAGAATTCCGATGGTTTTGGGCTAAGGACGGAGTTGAGTCCGTTTCTTGTCTGCCATTTCCATTACCCATTCCCGTCTCATTTGGAATTTGTATCGAATCAAGACAACTCACAATTGACTATTCCCCCAAGCTTGATTTTGGTTACCATCATACCATGTCTGCGACTGCGAAACAAAAAATTAAATTAGAAAATGAAGGAAAAAAGAAATAGAGAAAATATGTTCTTAATATTAAAGGTGAAAATACATTCTAGCCAAAGATGTCAACCTCCAGAGCTTACATGTCTGAAGCAACTAATAAAACTTCGTTCAAGTTTATATTCAACAGAGAGCATAATAATAATAATAAAATAAATGATCAGCCGGTGTATCATCTAATCTGCCCAAACACTTTCACTTTCTATATGCTTGCCAACTTCAGGATTATCATTCATAACACCGGAAGTTTTTTCTAATTTGTAAGTTAAGGTTAGTTTTATTTTTTATTTGATTAAACTATATTGTTATAATTATACTGTATTTACCTGTGAATAATTGTTTATAATGTGATATCTTTTTGTATTATATATATGAAAATGAATGCATTTTATTTTGGTAGTTTTATTGATAATCTATTACAGCCGCGTGTGTTTGAGACTAGTTAATTATATTTGTTTTGTTCTTTATTTGCATATTGAAACTCATTTAATCAAAACTAAAGCTCATATTTAATCGAATATGAAATGGGTTCCTTCAGCCTCAATTTACATAAATTTTTAACTCAAAAAAACTAAAAAAACGAGGTACAGTAGAATCGGTAAAGTTGGTTTGTGTTTACCGATTCTATGAGTTTCCACGTAATCCAGACAGGGTTTGCTAAAAAAATAGTTTTGTTCGAATCCTACTCATTTAAACTCGCAAGCATTGGGTCAAGAGTTTGACAATCTTGATTCTAACCACCGGACTTTCTAGAAAAAACTCATTTTACCTATTTGAACTAATTGGCACTCGCATTATAACAATGACCAATTAGGAGTGTGTATATCTATTAATGATTTAGAATTAGTAGCGTATTTCTTTTTTATACTAGATGGATTTCTTTTTTTTGGAGACATTAATTATTTATCCAATCATAATTGGAATGGTATATTAAACTTCTAAATCCATTTCCAATTCTAAGCCTTTTTCTATCCACTTGATTATTGTTGTACATCCTATTTTAACGTCCATTTATAGTAACAAATAACTAATTAGATTAGCTTGCAAGAGTTGTCTTCGGAATTCTAAGAAAAATTATTATTCTATTCTTTAATTATTTTAAATAGAGTATAAAGTGATTTTTTTAATTTATTCAAAAATATAATACAGTTTAATTATTATTTTTGCAAATAAAATATTTAATAAAAAAAATTAACAAACAGAATAAATAAAAACAAAGGAAGAATATCTCAAAANAAAAAAAAAAAAAAAAACAAAGGAAGAAAGGTTTAACGTAAACTCATAGATTAATGTATGTTGTAAAATTAATGGGGAAATAATTAATTTTAATAGACACAATTTTCCTGCACTCGAAAAAGTAAAATTTCCTACCTCCTTCCTTCCCATGAAATTATTTTCCTCCGGAGCTCTGTGCACATCAGTCTTCCACGAAGATTCGGCTCAACGCAGCTGAAATCGGATCACGGGAATAATTTGGCGAAGAATTTGCTCAGTTGTCGTGAAATTTGATGCTGTGCGGCAAATGGGTATTGTTCAGTCCTCAACCTTTCTTCATATTCGTACTTTTATTTCCACATATAGTAATATTGATCGAGCCTTAGCTTCTTAATCTGATGCTTCGTGGGCATCCAGACCTCCTATGTTTTCCAATTTTAACCATTTTTTTTGTCATCTCTTGTTAAAATCGAATGGAATTTTTTCGTGGTGTCTGGATCCTTACCCTTTTGATACATTGTTGGGTTGTGAGCTCAGTGTTGATGTGCAATGCCATCTTTGATAGATTATGCAAAGAAGGAAATGTTTAGAGG